>VXCM01000114.1:0-32092 GCA_014773175.1 Lucifuga dentata
ATTCAAGGCAATCGGTTTCATCAAACTGTTTGAGTTGAACTAACTCGTCAGGTTTTACAGTGTATTATTTATGTATTTATGAGTGTGTGGATAATATCTGTGTTTTGGACTCAAGCCAAACTAGGTATGTGCATATAATACGTAGCTTTATGCTGTATTGGACATTTTTTGTGCAAAACGTGCAGACCTGCCACCGTCCATAGGACAGCATGAAGAGACAGAAGGGGATGGCTGTCCCCGTCATGGCGTGAGTGGACGGCATGCTGTACTCGGAGTTGTAGAAGACCTCCACCTTCACCACAGGAGGGGAGGCCGGTCGGGACCAGCGAACCACATCCTTGGTGGACTGTCCCACAAACAGGTTCCAGGCCCAGACCACGATCAGCCTCCTGCTGACCAGCGCGTCCACGTTCCAAAACAGGAAAGGGAAGAAGACGATGAAGAACATCTCATTACCGAGCTCAGTTCCAAACGTGAACAGGTAGAACAGAAGCTTGTTGTTGATCAGGAACTCCTGGCCCACATCCCCGGTCAGGGAGTTTTTACGGAGGGGTTTTGCCCTGGCGGTATCAGGCCTGAGCGGGNCCCACATCCCCGGTCAGGGAGTTTTTACGGAGGGGTTTTGCCCTGGCGGTATCAGGCCTGAGCGGGCTCCCGGTGTCGTCCTGGATTCCGTTATCCTGCGGGACGGTCGCATGCCGGGCTGCCCCGTTCCCAACATTAACATCCGGACTGTCGCCGTGTTTCTGCTGCCTTTGTCTCAGTCCAGGACAGTCCGTTACCGGCTCACAGCTGGCTAACAGTCCACTGTCCTCCTGTGACGGTTTATCCGGGAATGTCCCTTTAACGCCGCACAAACGCTGAAACCTCGCTACATGGCGGGGGTTCTGCAGGTAATTACACATACGTATAAATGTCTGTACTAATTCTTTCGCCATTTTAAAGAGAAAGTGTTTAAAATGAACTGCGTTCTGTTGTAAAACTGGGGAACATGTTCGTGAAGTTAAAGAGGAGCGCGGTTTGATGGTCGTTGCATTCCGGTAAAAATAAAATAATAGTCCCGGTTTGGAGCGATTATACTCGGTACAAGAGATTCGTCATGTCCGAACTAAAACCACAGCAAGACTATCTGGAGCTCTGATGGAGTTTTCAACGACCTTGTACCGGTTGTAGATTGCAACATCCAAAGTCCGTTACAGCTAACCATTACCTAACGGAATCTCCTAATTCATACGCGGTCCTAATGAACTGCGTCAGACAGTTACTCCTCCGTGCTTCCGCCTGCTCCTTCTTCTTCTTTCACTTTCCTCTTCATACAACGGCTCACAATCGGCTTCACTCAATACACAATGTTCGACTAGCACCACCTGCTGGACATAAAGTAAATTACAGTTCTGCAAAAATATTGCTGTTCAGGAATTTGGAACCTTTTTCTCATGTTTCATTAACATTTTTAATTACAGGTGAAAAACATTTTGCTATATGTTAGATTAATGTTAATTCAGCAAAGTGAAAATGATTAAGTGCTGCACTCATAATTAAGGAAAGCGAAAATGAAGAGGTAAAGAACACACATAAGGGTGTTGCTATTTTCACTGCACTAAAAATTTTATTATTTTAAAGTTTATTTTGCATATAACAGCAAAAGTGTATTCTGAGGATATTTATTATTGTTTTTAAAATATGTGATTATGTTTTATGCAAGACAAAACAACCAAACTCCATCCATGCATTCTCCATATCCACTTATAAATCCATCTATCCATCCATCCACCTATCAACCACCTATCATTCATCCATCCATCCATCCATCCATCCATCCATCCATCCATCCCTTTTACACACTTATCCTGAAATTAAAAACACGTTTTCCAATATATGTTGTGTCCCATGTGGTTGTTACGTCTCTCTCATTATAAGAACACAGGCACGTACAGTAATAAGCGCTTCGAACTATTCAAACTCATGCATCAAGTCAGAGATAACGTGAATAAAAAACGGAAATCGGCATGGTTGCCTTCAGAATAAAAGTCTTAAATTTGGTTGAAGACTGATTGAACCCTTATTAACAACTCTGATTTTACTCAAAACAGAATTTCGTTAATTTAGTTAACATCCTTTCAAGTTTTAGGCTAGATCAATCTAAATAACCGTATGTGACAGCCCTATAAATTACAGGCTTTGGCTTCTTCTATAGAAAACCGTGGCCTTTAATGTGTGACTGTAAAAATCTATCCTTTACATCATGCTCCACACTGTAAAATGTTTTGTTGGATCATATTAAAACGGGATAACACATTTCGCACTCAGGCTTTTATTTTAGAAAGATGAAACCGGAACTAGAGTTTATTATTGTGGTGACTCTGACACTGGTGGTCCACGCTGCTCCCACACTGATGGGGACACAGACAGACATTAATGAGGAGGACCACCGAGCAGCGCTGAGTGTCCCTGTGAACCTGCATCATGCATGGGGGCAAGAGAGGACTGGTGGCTCCCCAGAACACTTTTCTGGAAAATATTGTCCGGCGCTCAAGCGGTGAGTCACAATTTAGAAAAATAATATGTGCATGCGTGACATGTCAGTCACAAGTAACCATATGATGCTTAAGTAAAGCTACAATTCAATAATTAGCCTTTTTTTGTGTCCCATTTAAAAGGAAGCAATATCATCTCACTTTTTGTAATTTTCACGTTTTAATAACGTTATTCATGAAAAATGCAAAATGCCATAAAAGTTTTATGAATTATGCAATATCCGACAAAGGCAGATTCCTCGATTCAAGAAGGTAAACCACTACCATTTTTCAAATCTTATAAGATACTTAAAGTTTTCCTTCCTTCCTTCTGTATTATGATTGCAACATATTTGCTTCAAATTATGATCTCATCTGATGTGGAATAACGAAATTGAATAAACCAAACTCCAAATGTGCTTGAGATGCAAGCAGCATCTTCATTGAAAATATACTGGAGAATTTGTGCTATTATGTTATTGTTCAGGATTTTAACATATAGACAGACATAGACTGAAGCTTTAATTGTCAGAAAGTACCTTTTCGTTGAAAATTAGATTTGCATTTTTGTCTTAAAAAAAAGCTTTTTGGGTGTTCTGTCTGGAATTTATAATAGCACTAAATGAGATTATGAGATTATTTATGTTTTGTAGTTCCTATATTTCAATGGTAGTGGAAATAACAGCAGGGGAGGCAACTGCACACTTTTCTTATGAGAGAGAGAGAGAGAGAGAGAGAGAGAGAGAGAGAGAGAGAGAGAGAGAGAATTTAAATTAAATTAAAATATAAAGAAAAGTAATGCAATATGTAGAACCTTATCATACATGTTAGGCAGATAAATCTGTTACTTTAATCTTACGACCTGGAACATTGCGATGGCCTGCAGTGTGAATACATATGTTTAAACATAAGATCATCCAACACTAAAGGTTTACCTGAAGACAAATATGCACCTGGCCTCCATAATCATGTCATTTTAAAAAAATGTCCTCAGTCTTATTCTTCTCTGGAGACGGCAGCCCCTCCATCCACTTGATTGTGAAGCGAGAGAACTTTCCAGCTTCTTATTAATATTTAAGTAACATTAAGAGTGGAACGTAAGCATGTTGTCAACAAATATTTCTCTCCAGTGATTTGCCTGATTACATCTGTTTGCTGGTGCTTCAGTTAATAATGAATTTTGCATCTTGTTCCCATGGAAAGGTAGCAGAATTTTCTTCTTACCAATTTAAATTATTGCATTAATAAAGACATACAGTATGCAAGCGTTGTTTAATTAGTTCTGAAGCTAATATCAAATTCCTGGAGGGATTTTATCCCAGTTTTTTTTTTTTTTTTTTTTNAGATGAAAGTGTGTGTGTGTGTGTGTGTGCTGGTGGTGGTGGGGTGACAGGCTCAGAACTTATCAGTCAATATTTGTATAATGATGACTTGGTCAATTCAGGCCAGCAAAACCAAAATTGAGCAACAAAATTATTTTCTTACTAAAAATAATAAAACAGTCAAAACATCCATGATCATATGGTGATAATGCAAAAATAAAAAAAAAAAAAGCAAAAATAAGAGTGATTTCTGGTTATAATGATAATGAAAAGACTGACTTTACATTTGGAGTTATTGAGAAAAGTAAAGAGTCCTAAAACTCAATAAGCAGGCATTTTCAGATTAAAGACTTCTGAAGTACGATCAGCCTTTGTGTTGCAGATGTTTTGTGTGTGTGTTTTTTTAGGATGACTTTTTTGTTTCAGAAACCAGTTTCCTGTTGGGAAATGCACAGATCGTTGAATGGCCGGTCGTATACAGCAATGATGGGTTCTGCAAGATGTCTGGCTACCACAGAGCTGAAGTCATGCACAGGAGCAGCACATGCAAGTAAGATTGTTCTCCTAATGTCATTAGCTGATGTAGTGGAAGCTTTGCATCATGAATCCTCCAAAATTAACTGAATAAATAAAATACAGACTCATCTTTACTCTGCTGTCCACATCTCTACAGACCATTGATCTGTTAAAACTCCATTTAAAGAAAATTCAGAAAACTGTATGAAAACTTGCTCTGTTTTCATCATTTCCTCAGCTTTTATTTACCCATGTTATGTGTAACAATAACATGTATGTTATTTCCCCTTTTCTTTTTTGTCCTGTTTCTCATTCTACAGTTTCATGTATGGTGACCTGACTGATAAGAAGACTATAGACAAAATTAGGCAGACCTTTGATAACTATGAGTCAAATTTCTTTGAAGTGCTGCTTTATTCAAAGAACAGTGAGTATCAATATTGATGAACTGATCATATACAAATTACATACTTTGTCTTCAATGTGTTTATATTAATCTCAGACATTTTTTACAATAACATTTCCACAGACAGTAATAATTCTGCCACTTCCTCTTCAGTTATCCTGTAGCTATATTTTCTCTTTCTTTCCTTTATTTCCTACAGGAACACCAATCTGGCTTTATATGCAAGTAGCTCCAATCAGAAATGAAAACGACAAAGTCGTCCTTTTCCTCTGTACATTCAGAGACATCACACTGTTCAAGCAGCCCATTGAAGATGAATCAACTAAAGGTGAGAAAAGGTTTTCATAATTAAATAGACCTGTGGATGCTGCTCGCAAAATTGGAAAAAGTCAAAGAAATTACTCCGTTTTGTTAGAAATTTCTTCAGAAAAATAAAGGAAAAATCACTGAATTCACTAGACTGGAGTCTAGTGAGTGAATGAATGAATGAATAAATGTGCTGTAGTGCACAATGGGAAACAATGTGCAGGAGTGCATCTACTTCTAGCACTTTCATTTCTTGTTACACAAACTGAAAGATTTAGATACATTCACATCTAATGTATGATGATTCATGATTATGAGTCTCATTAATGTCGATCCATTTTTACCTAAAACTCCATTATACTAGAGAGTATGATGGAAAGTTGAAGTGCAGCCCATAGTGAGTGACTCTTACCTAACAGACAATAGTTTTCTGGTGTATAACACACTATGCAACTGCCCAGGTGTTGTGTGTGCGGGTCAGTGAACACTGGTCTTCATGGGTCTATCGTGCCATGTCCCTGGGGATTAAGTATGCACCGCCTAGACTTTTACACACATCAAGCTGAAAGAAAAGCCACACGTGGGTGATAAATTTATGAAAATATTGTTTGTAAACAAAGTATGGAGCTACATACTGAATTTAAAACCAATAAAATCATCTGAAATTGAATTTTCTCAGATTTTCACTGGTGGATTAGAGTTTGTAAAGGGCAGGGATGTCTCAAATTGCAGCAATCTGTCTTTTTGTCTCTGGACAGGATGGACAAAGTTTGCCAGACTAACACGAGCACTAACCAACAACCGAAATGTGGCACAGCAGTTAACACCACTGAACACAACTGAGGTCAGCCACGAGCACTCCAGACTGGCTGAGGTGAGTGGCATCCAGGTATAAATAAAGAGGAAATGAGGTGTATCTATTAAAATACCTCAAGTTCTAGCACTTAAAATGGAACATCTATGTAGTCTGTAAATGCCTAATGATTTTCCCAAGGTAAAGGACAAATCCACCCAAAAATTGATGGTCAAAAACAATTTCTGCAGATTTTTGCCTTAATGCACCAGAGGGCATTGCACCAATTTATCAATTTGTGTTTTAAGAGGCACTAGTGTGATCAAAGATGTGCTCCAATGTTCTAAAACTGGCTGGCTAGTAACGTGCATATGCTCATAGCAAGCCTTTGACTAAAACACACATCTGGAAGGCACAAGCTGATGACATCCCAGTAGAAGGATAACAAAGCTGGGTCTAATATTAAGGGAAGGTAAGGGTGGATCTGTCCCTTTGCCTCATTGTAAAATTCCTGCTAGATTATCAATTGCTACAAAGGAATTATTTAAGATTATTCCATCTGATGAGACAATTCCTTGATGCTCATTTGATACAAATCTGCTCAAACTTATTAGGCTCTCCAGCTGGGGTCAGACATTCTCCCACAGTACAAGCAAGAAGCCCCAAAGACCCCTCCACACATCATCCTCCACTACTGCGCCTTCAAAACCACCTGGGACTGGGTCATCCTCATCCTTACCTTCTATACCGCCATCATGGTGCCCTATAACGTCTCCTTTAAGACCAAGCACAACAATTTGGCTTGGCTGGTGGTGGACAGCGTCGTCGACATCATTTTCCTGATTGATATTGTGCTGAACTTTCACACGACCTTTGTGGGTCCCTCTGGGGAAGTCATTTCAGACGCGAAGCTGATACGAATGAATTACCTGAAGACGTGGTTTGTCATCGTCTATCCTGCTATCCTGTCTGCCCTACGACATCATCAATGCCTTCGAACATGTAGATGAGGTACTGTACGTGATCTATATCATTCAGATACAAGGTGCTATTTTTTTTTTAAGTATAAGTATTGTACATCAGACAATAATAAAATATTTCTGCTTGACTGTGTCTTTATGAAGGATTCTATCTCAGCTGACTCTCCAGCGAGTCATCTTCGTGAGTTTTTGCACAGGAACACCACACGGACAGAAGACTCTGTACTCCCAGTAAGAAAATCCTTGTTTCTATTTATTTCAAACAAAGAGAATTTGTTTATCTGCAAAAAAGTGGAAAAATGGCTTTATACAGCCAAGTTTATGGACTTTTTTTTTTTTTTTTTTNTTTTTTTTTTTTTTTTTGGCATCAGGCTCACATCTTCTATCCATCTCTCTCTCTGTAGGGCCTCAGCAGCCTGTTCAGCTCACTAAAGGTGATCCGCCTCCTCCGCTTAGGCCGAGTGGCCAGAAAGTTGGACCACTACCTGGAGTATGGAGCTGCCGTTCTGGTTTTACTGGTGTGTGATTTTGGCCTCGTAGCCCACTGGCTGGCCTGCATCTGGTACAGCATCGGAGACTATGAGGTCATCGACGAGATCACCAACACCATTAAGACAGACAGCTGGCTCTACCAGCTGGCCATGAGCATCGGTACACCATACCGCTACAACGCCAGTGGTACTGGCCAATGGGAAGGCGGCCCCAGTAAGGACACACTCTACATTTCCTCTCTCTACTTCACCATGACCAGTCTGACCACCATTGGATTTGGCAACATTGCTCCAACCACAGATGGAGAGAAGATGTTCTCTGTGGCCATGATGATGGTGGGCTGTAAGTAGTCAGTCACCTTTTCTCTGTCTTTCTGTCTCTCTCTCTCTCTCTCTCTCTCACTTACACACACCGTCTCACACACACAGACACACAAAGCCAAAACTCTGTCAGAAATCGTTTAAATCCTCAATTTACACAATTACTCAGTGGATCAGTGGCTAGTTTGTCAGACTGACCACCATTTTTCTTCTGCAGTGGACAAACTACATACTCTCGACAGTCTGACAATAAACAAATCTGACTGGATGACATAATAAGCCTACACCAGACAAACCAAGCGTCCTTTGTTGACGCTTTCATTTCATTCACTCCTTCATCCATTCTTAACACGCCAGTAGAAGCTTCCAGGTAGACGAAACAATCTGGATGCATTTAGTTGCATGCTAGACATGGTATCATGATAACGTGCTGCACAGCCCTGCTGGCTACACAACAGCTGCCAGTGAAGTAACATGTCTGTTGTAGAGGTTCAGGAGGATTTCTACAGACACAATGTCCAAGCTCAGTATGATCAACACATGCCTGGTGTTTACATGTGGATAACTTTGGATGCTAATTTTCTAGCTCAAACTTTTCCAAACCATGAAATTTGACAAAGAAAATATCTATGAAATAAACTTACTCTGCATATATTTATGTACAAACAGAAAACATGTTCAAATATGTGACACCATTTCTACTTATATCAGACTGCAAAAAAGTTGGTGAAAGTATCTTTTCATGATGTATTTCTAAGGTGAATCAATTCAGCTTTGCAGTTAAATATCTAATGAAAAAAATATTCCTCCTCTTAATATTTTCTTAATTCTTATTCCACAAAGTATGTCTTTTATGACAGTTGTCTAAGTTGTCTTAGCAACATATCCATCCAATCATCCATCCATCCATCCATTCTTTGAATGTTTGAGTTTTGGAGTTTTTCAAACATTTACGCCAATGCTAAAATGTTAGCAGCATACAGAAGCCAGTATTTTACACTTAGATTTTCCCTTATAGTCTGTCTCAGGTATGGAGAGAATGCGTGTCTTAAAGATTTTATCTTCTCTTTAGCCAGGCGAGTTGATTTCCTACATTTCCTTATTTATAGCCCAGCCTCTGGGAGTGGGAGGGTTAGACACTGACACGTGTACAGACACTCACACACACACACACACACACACACACACACACAATACTTGCACCTGGAAGCTGAACNCAGACACTCACACACACACACACACACACACACACACACACAATACTTGCACCTGGAAGCTGAACAGAAATACATACACACGCACACACCGCGTCTACACACCCACTACACTGAGTAGCCTACATTTAGTTAGTGAGCAGCTATACTGAGAGATATGGTTACAATATTCCTCAAGCATGCATGGATTCTAGACTTTTATGTAATCAGTTTTGATTTGAAATTAGTCATTTATTATTACTTATTATTTAGAAGGATCTGGCTGCCTGCTCTGCATATATCAACTTGGGGGTAAAGTCTTTCAGTGGAGAAAATAAGTTGTGATCGCTGATTGAAACCTAAATAAACCATCTTTGTTAGATATCTGGGCATGTAGATGATGACTTAAATTAAATTAGACATAGGTAAAAATCTTATTTTAAACTCGATAGCATGAGGTGCACAGTCAACATTTTCTGCTGTGCTCTGGTCGTGTAATTCATGTTGAGCTGCCTCACTGCTCGAACACTACAGACAGTTCAGCACTCAGCTTAGTGATAATAAAAAGTGACATCCTGTCCGATGTGATGACTTCATGTTAATCCACAGAGCACTCAGACTGAAATTATACAAGCCTTTATCATTGATGTTAGGCCTTAAATAACCTGTTTACAATGGTCGACATTGAGAATTTAACTCTTCTTATATTTTGTATTTTTGTGTAAAGTTTCAACATATGTATTTTCTAATGACCTCTGTTAGACAGATATTAATACATTCTTATTAAATCTAACTGCAACCAACTATAGTATTTTTTTTATACAGTGTATTTTATGACTTTGATTTCACAGACTGTTTGATTTGCAGTTTTACACAAGGAACAGATTTTAGTTAGATCTTTGTTAGCTTATGTAGAGACATAATTTACATTTTATGTTTATCATGTTGGGTCTTGGTGAAAAATATCAGAGGTGATGGTTTTGGCTCCTGCATGCTGCAAAACTGGTTTATAAAGACAACATTCTGTCTATTAATAGTATTTCAGTAAATTAATCAGTTTAAATTATAGTTTACAATTGTTCACCTTAACCCTGTAAAGCCTGACCCATGAATTATCAGAAAATTGTCTCCTTTTTTTTTTGCAATTTATTTCTTTATTGAACCCTTTAATAAACTCCCCCCCAAAAAAAAATGAGAAATTTTTTTTTTGCATATATGATTTTTTTTATATCACATCTGATACATCAGACATTTATTTAACTCAAGAGGATTTAAACTGGAATGTTTGTTTTTTTTAAACAGATATAATAGGCATTTTGGTCAATAACTGATCATGCTGATGATGTAGGGGTCTCAGAAAATCATGCAACAAATGTGACACAAATGGAGTTACAGGGTTAATATAATCAATTTCATGGTGTGACCTTATTGAATCTCAAACAGTAAATTGCATCAACCTCATTTTATTTATTTCATCTATTTACGCTCAAAGAGAATGTTCTATTTTAAGCTTCTGTCTGTATTATTCTCCGCACTAACTGCAGTAACAGCTTCACCTTTCGTGCCTCGGCTCTCGCTGTCTTGACTCACTGTTCCTCCGTCACGACTCCCACTTGTGTACTGACCTTTGGCCCACTCCTCTTAAACAGCACGTAAAGTGATGCAATGAAAACAGTGAGGGAAACCTAAACCGACAGCCATGCTTGATGGCTTTTGCTTCCGAAAGTAACCGACCATTACTCTGCTGGTGTTTGGAGCACAAAGATCCCTCAGTCACACTGCAGTGTCAGATTCTATTACAGCCTGCAAATCTCCTGCTATAGATCCAGTCATTAATGAAGAATGAGAGGAGTGAGCAGAAAAGAGGGGAGGGTTTGCCTGCAGGCTGGAACATAGAAAATGGGCAATGACCCATCACGTTAGATATGTAACCAAAGATTTATGATCCCACTGTAGCGACTGGAGATGATTTTTTCCCCTCGAGTGGGTAAAGCCTCACAATAACAGATACTAAGTGACTCTTTGGGGTCACTAATGCAGAGCACTTTTGCAGAGAAACTGTGCATTATACAGTATATTAACATAAGGCTTCATCCAGAGCTCACTGTGAGTGTGTATGTGTGTTTGTGTTCAACAAATACATTTCATTCCTGTTATTTGCACCCACTTTATCAATCCTTACATTATTGGCTATATGTTTTATATTTATCTGCCATATATCAAGGTTTATCCTTCCCTCTGATGTTGTTAAGAATGTTTTCCCATGTGCCTGACATTGCTCTCCTTTTTTTTTTTTTTTTTTTNTTTTTTTTTTTTTTTTTTGTTTCAGCTCTACTCTATGCGACTATCTTTGGTAACGTCACCACCATCTTCCAGCAGATGTACACCAACACAAACTGCTACCACGAGATGCTCAACAATGTGCGAGACTTCTTAAAACTTTATCAGGTCCCCAAAGGTCTCAGCGAGAGAGTCATGGACTTCATAGTCTCCACCTGGGCTATGTCTAAGGGCATTGACACAGATAAGGTATTATTTTTATTATTATTATTAG
The DNA here is from genome assembly GCA_014773175.1 of Lucifuga dentata. Classification (NCBI taxonomy): domain Eukaryota; kingdom Metazoa; phylum Chordata; class Actinopteri; order Ophidiiformes; family Bythitidae; genus Lucifuga; species Lucifuga dentata. Next base: position 11,399 of record VXCM01000114.1, read on the forward strand.
TAGTAGTAGTAATAGTAGTAGTAGCAACAGTATTTTGTTATCAAAAATATTGCTGCTCTGCAACTCCTTTTGACCTTATTATATTGTACCACTATATAGATTAGCTACACACACAGTGACACAGTTATCTCAATGTACAGAATGAATAGGGGATTGTAGTTCACGTATCATGCGCTATATGTACAGTATTGCACCTACCACGTTTTATGTACAGTATACTCTAAGTCCAAAGTTGAGCTGATTACATCAGTAGAAATTGAGGTCAGACCCGACAGCTCTGACAGAAAAAAAAAAAAAAAANAAAAAAAAAAAAAACACTATTATATTTAATAATGTATATCATAATAAAAGAATGGGAAGGTTGTTGGGGTGAGCCTTGCATTGAAATTTTGCTGGTTTATACTTTCCCCGATGCAAAATTATTCATAGTCACATAGTGGCTGTAAATGGAGTTTTTGCTGCCATGACTTAAGTGACAGCAGATCAGCTGTGTTATCAGTATCAATAGATTCAATGATTACTTCACTTGCTGCTTACTGCTTGGATTTCTAAACATTTTCTGGCCATTTCCAACTCCCCCTTTTATCTAATATTGGTATTGGTTGAAATTTACTTCAGCTGTTTTCATCAAAGTTACATTTTTGTCATGTGGTAAATAAGCTGTGATAAAAATATTTTTAAGAAAAGAACATTTAATGCTTCTGCTTAGTTATTTTTATGAACTGTACTTAAATTATAGCTCTGAAGTTACAAATAAGCTGGGAAATGTAACGTGCATCGCCTATCTCATCCTCTCTCAGGTTCTAGCCATTTGTCCTAAAGACATGCGGGCCGACATTTGTGTCCACCTCAACAGACAAGTCTTCAATGACCATCCGGCGTTTCGGCTGGCCAGCGACGGCTGCTTGCGCTCCCTTGCTGTGGAGTTTCAAACTACACACTGTGCACCTGGAGACCTCATTTTCCATATCGGCGAGAGCGTCGACACCCTTTGCTTTGTTGTCTCAGGTTCACTGGAAGTCATTCAGGATGATGAGGTCATTGCAATACTAGGTAAGCTGACATAATGTTAGGAACCAGACCAGGCCTGGTTTTATCTGCTTCAAATAGAACAAAGTACAGCCCTGTTAATAAAGATATGTAACATAATATTATACTCAGCCCCTTTATTGGTATTATGCTTTAATTTTATTATTGGCTATCCTTTATTGTATTTTATTGATATTGTTGCATTTTTAATTTATGCAAAGCAGTTTGTAATTGATACTTTGTTACTCTGAAAGGTGCTAAAGATTACTAAAAATACTTAAAAACCACTATGCTAAATTATAGCTCCACATTTATTTAAAAAATATAATTGTAAAGTGTTAATGTAAAGTGTTAATGAATATTTTCTGAATGGCATGGAATGGTGGCTCTCAAAACTGTGGTACATGTACCCAGTGGTACTTGAAGTGCCCCCATGTGATACACCAAATTTCTGTAGAGAATCAAAACAACTGAATTCTATGAAAATTCTTTTATTTTGGCACATTATTTATAAATAATATGAAATAAAGTCAAAGTTTAATTATTGCACTCTTTAAAAATTAGATTTTCTCTGTGTATTGTATGTGAGCATCAGTAACCTTTCACTCTCATACTGTAAGGTTTTGGCTTGATGGTGAGGACAACTTTGTTGAAAAAGTTTGAGAATCTGTCATATAATTAAAGACTTTGTGCCTATTTCAAACAAACGGAATTTTCGGCACTGTTCAGGTAAAGGCAATGTGTTTGGAGACGTGTTTTGGAAGGAGACCACGCCGGCTCGTGCCTGTGCGAATGTTCGAGCTCTAACATACTGCGACCTGCATGTCATCAGAAGAGAAGCTCTCATGAGGGTTCTGGAGTTTTACACAGCGTTCGCCAACTCTTTCTCCCGAAACCTCATCCTCACCTGCAACCTACGCAAACGGGTAAGAACTACTGAAAGTGATGGCTAAATGTTTCCTTTGGGTTTGTTTCTACACCAATCCATCATCTCCTCCACTAAAAAGGTGAGTGAAATGGATTTATTGTATTGCATGTGTAACTTTGAGTCGACATTCAGATATCAGCAGCTTGTTTGGCAATATTTCAGCAAAGAGGCATCTAACAATGAAACAATTTCAGTCCTCAAAGTTTCATCACCTCCAAAAGCATCAAGCCTTTTCTAGGGGTGAAAATGTAAATTTAGATCTATTTTCCATGGGACATTTTTGCTAAGAGGGTCAATTTTTCAATTCAGAAAAATAAGATAATCTTACCATAAAATGAGGATGTTTTTTTTTTTTGTCAAAAATAATTATTCTGAATGCAAACTAAGACTCAGGCATCATCAGCTTATACATCTCAATTCCATTAAAATTAAGCTTTCCAGTCTGTATGATGTGTCCTATGAGAAGAAATAGAAACATAAATTCTTAATTGAAGATTCTATTTAAAGACATTTTGGTGCACGTGCTGTTGGCTCAGAGGTTGCTTATGCAAAATATTTCTGAATTTTATATTTTTTGACTCTTTCGGGTAATGTTGAAGCAATGTTGGATTCCCTTTAGGAATATCAAAACTGTGCACAAGTATCACATGATGAAAACTGCAGGTTTATAATGATATAGTGTTGTAACTATATATTTTAATTAATGCTTTGATACTGCTCGTTGATTATAACTCCTACATGAGAGGACTTATGTAATCATACTGTGCAGGAATAAACAACCCCGGAGAACCATATATAAATCTAAATAATTTCAAGGCAAATCTGTGACTGTGTGTTTAAAGATTAATGGCTGTACTCAAAATGTATTCAGTGAGAATAAAGAGCATTTATTATTAATCTGAACAGCTTTGCAAACTGTTCTTACAGCCTGTTCTTTTCTGAGTAGCTTTAAAATATATTCTCTGCAGTTTTTATACTCCAAATGCAGCTGACTTAGTTTGAACGTGCATCTGAACGGTATGTGGACATTGATTTTAGTTTTTACAGTCTTACAGTTGATAAAATGAATTCCTCAAATACTCGCATATTGAATACATTTGTTGAAATTTCAGCTTTATTTTTGTACAGCAGCATTTTGATCATTTACTTATTGTTTCAGTGTGTGTCTGTGTGCTTTGCTCATTTGACTTTATTAAACACGCTTTCATTTTTGTCATGGTGATAACCTGTTTTGCTCATGGGCACTTCAGCAGGAGATGAGACTAAGAAACTTGCAACACGGGACAATTAAATCACTCCCACAATTTTCTGAAACAGAAAATGTGTTATTGTGATTAAGAGCTTTGATAACGTTGATCGTGTTGAATTTAGTCATTAAAGAAGCTCAAATGAACTGTAGCAGCACATTGTAATTCTAGAGAAAAATCCATCTGTCAACTATGAATGTTCATTGTATTTTAATCTTGCTTTAATTTAAGACTCATGAGATTTGGGCTTTCATATATGAAAATATTGTCAACATTTTGATCGTCTCACAATTACAAGACATATGATATTGAATTTCGTCAGCTATTTAGAAATAATAAATTGAGGCACCAATTAGTTTTCAGCTTTTGCTTTATTTTTGTCTTCTACAGGGATTCAGAAAGTCTCAGGGCTCAGATATTGCACCATTAACAGTTTCCCCAGTGTGTTGCTGCTTTTAAGTCTCAAATATTTCAAGTTACACAGTGGCTCTAGATGATTATCTTTGCTTTAAAACTTAATTATATATTCTGTTTCACACAATACCACAATGTCCAATCATTAGGGTTAGGTTAGGGCTAGGGTTAAGTACGGTAAGTTGTCTTAGAGAGAACACTCCATATTCTTGTCCTGATGCACATATCGCTCATCCCTCTTGCAGGTTGTGTTCAGGAAGACTGCAGATGTGAAGAGGGAGCAGGAACACCAAAGGAACGATGTGACCCTCTCCATTCCTGAAGACCACCCAGTGCGTAAGCTATTCCAGAAGTTCAGACAGCAGAGAGACGCTCAAGCACCAGGAGACACTCGTGCTTACCTTGGTCATAACTGTGTACAGGTGGAGCAGAACCATCATCATGCCGACCCAAACCTTCATTCGCAGTCTCACCCTCCTCAGCGGCAGGAGTGCAGCTCCACTCTGCATAATAGTGCAGGAGGAGGAGGAGGGGGANCCCTCCTCAGCGGCAGGAGTGCAGCTCCACTCTGCATAATAGTGCAGGAGGAGGAGGAGGGGGAGGCACGGGCGGTGGCTCTGGCATTGCTGCTCCTCTGCAGGACTCACAAGTGTTTGTGCAAACTGAAAAGTCTGACCAAAGCTGCACAGATGACATTGTAGAGTCAAGACTGCGGCCTTGTGCGGTGGATCAGGTGTGTGAGAGGGTTAATAGCCACAGCAGTGCAGATGGAGAAGGAGCTGTGGATGGTGTTAGCAGCGGAGGTGCTCGAGGCTGGCTGAAGTTTAAGAACACCCCTTCAGTTGCACCAGTGCCTACAATAGACGAGCCCCAGAAGCAGGAGGAATGGCAGGAAGGGTNCCCCTTCAGTTGCACCAGTGCCTACAATAGACGAGCCCCAGAAGCAGGAGGAATGGCAGGAAGGGTCACAGTCCACTCAACAGGGAGCGGCTGGCAGTAAGAACCTGGAATCAGAGGAAAGCAGCGAGATGAGGAGCGCAGGAAGTGGAAACAGCAGTGGAGGAGCAGGTGAAGAAACAAGCGCCCTGCACAAAACAGACTCCTGTAACAGCGGCATTACCAAGAGTGACCTGTGCATCAACAGGGCCGGAGATTCAAGAAGCCCTTTTGAGAGGAGCCCAATGGAGAGAAATCCATTCGAGCTCAGTCCCGTGGTCGATAACGATCACGTGGTCGGGGGTCCTCTCAAACACTCCTTTGTACGGCCGATGTCAGATCAAGTTCTCCTTCAAATGACTCTGCATGAAGCCAAGCTGGAGCTGAAGACCGACATCCAAATACTGAGTGGCCGACTGTCGGTCCTCGAGTCTCAGGTGAGCCAGATCCTCAGGCTGCTGTCAATAAAACGAAGACTGTCGCTGCCGCAGACTTCATCCACCAAGACAAGGGTCAAAAGTCAGGACTCCTTCCCTGCCAACAGGCCTGTCACACCACAAACTGATGATGGGCCATTCTGAGTGAACTTTGTTTCATTCATGTAAACCTCAGTTTGCATGTCTTGCTGCACTCTGCCAAAGAAACTTTGTACATGCATGAAATCCTTCTCATGTCACTTCAGCACTACAACAGAACAGAGATTTTTCTAAGAGTTTTTGATTTAGAGATACTTTCATGGTTCTGTGTGTGTTTGAAACTGTAATTCTTGAATAATCCAAGTTCACAAAGGCACAAAGTAACAGAATCGGTGATCCTCAAACTATGACAAACACTCAAAAAACACTTTTCACAAGTATCAAAGTCAAGGTAAAGCTCAATATTCCAGAAATGCTACTCTGATGAGGCTTGTGTTGAAACATGTCAGCCTGATGGGAACCATGAGTAAAAGTGTGGTTAACTGAGATCAAGTCTTTTTTTTTAATTTAGCTTTATTTTTATTATTTCATTAAGTAAATCTGTTCTTCCTGGATTTTATTACTTTCCATAACTTTAATAATGTCTTGTCACTTGAATTGGACTTTATTTTTTATTCTGGACCTCAGTCTCTTCATGCACTCTTTGGAGGAAATATGTTGCTGCTTACCAACACTGAAGTTATAATGGTGATAACCTAGAGAGTGTTAGGTAATGAAATGTGTGCCTTAAATTATCAAAGCCTCATTGAAAAAAAACATTATGCTAATAATGTACAGCATCACCATAAAAATATATATGTATAAGGTCAGTATTTGAACTGATATAAATGTGACTTTGTTTTACTCTGTCGCTGCACTGTTTCCCTTTATGAACTGTCAGAAAATCTTAAAATTGCTTTTGAGCTTCATTTTCATGTGCATGTAAATTAGGAATACTGTAGAAATATGATTATGGAAATTTAATATGAGATATAACAAATAATTTCACTGTTAAGTATTATCTTGATTTTCTTGTGAAAGGTTTCTTTCTCTTAAACAAGATGAGAATATTTTTAGCTTTAATATTCCTTTCTCATTACTTTGCCTCTTGCTCAGGTATTAATTGATCTCCTATAGAAAATTAATTTTGACTAGATTTTCGTAGACTGAGTAGTAAATTTATCTTTGCTGACTAAGTGGTAATGCATATCAGGCTTTTGGAATACAATAAATTTTGCTTTACACTGCTATGAAAAAATAAGCACTTACTGCACATGGTAATGCAACATTTTGCAATCCTAAAACATGTAGTTAGTTTTAATTTATATTGCACAGTTGGTATGAAGTATATAGATGGAAGCATGTGACTGTCATTTGATTCAATGCAATTATTTTCTATTAGACGTGTAAATGCATGCAGAGGGAACCTGTCAATGAATGAATGAATGAGTGAATGAATGAATGAAAACTGAAGCCTGCTCACCACCTGCTGTTTTGTCTCTTCTCTAATGCAATCATAAAAGTCAGTATTTAGTGTATGCCAGAACATTATGATTTTATATTCTCTATCTACGATAAAATGCAGAATCTCAGGAAAAACAAAGTTATCATGAGCTAAAAATTGAACTATGAAGTCAAGTTTTTTTTTTTTTTTAAGGTTCCAGGTTTGTGTTAAATTTGCATTTCATTCCGTAAACCTAGAGGCTCAAACTGAAAAATGTACAGTACCTATAGCCTACACAACACAAGGACCAAAAGGATAAAAGAGCATACCAATGGTTTTGCATATGTGCACCCAATAAGTACTTCCCACATACACATTATTGTACTGCCATCCATTAAAGAAAAAAAAAAAAACAAAAAAAACTGTAGTAGTAAATTTTAAAATTATTTTTCTGCCTTTCAAGTAGCCATTGGTTTCAGTTCATTCCGGTATGCTATTAAAATCAACTTGTTGATACTTAAAACGTTATTGGGATAGGTAATTACGGTGGCCGAGAGAGCTCAACCTATGCTACATAGAAAATGAACACGATACGCGCTACATTTACTGAAACGCCCCAAATGTCACGTAACACAACGGAAGTGAATGAAAACACAACCGAAAATAATAAAAACAAAACAGAAGATAATGAAAACACAGCGGAAGTGAATAAAAACACAAAAAACGGAAAAAAAAAACGGAAGTTTATCGGGAAACTTTGACAGCAGGACACAGGACAGAACCAGAAGTCCTTCCGGTTTTTTTTTTTGTTTTTTTTTTTATTTTTCTATGACCGCCAAGAGTAGTCAACTTCATATTAATTACAATTACAAGTTTAATTTCTGTAAACAGCAATATTAGATGGTTAACTGAGAACTCCAACACTACAAATATAAATATATCCGATTACATATGAATTCCACAATCAAATATTAAAGCTTAAACTACACTTCTTGTTTCTCGCTTTTGTGCTGTTGTCCCACTTACGTGATATTTGCAGCGTGTCAGTAAATGCGGCGCGTGTCCTCAAACTGATGAACGTGTCGGTGTTCATTTTCTAAGTAGCATAAGAAGAACTGCGTTTATCGAAAAATTTAAACGATCGTGATGACTTCATAAGGCTGCGCAACTATAAGCAGGCGAAACATCATTTTTTAAAGTGGGTGTATGGCCTGAATATTTTATTTTGAAAAATTAAGAAATTTTGCAAAATATCAGGAAAGCTGTACAGTTTAATCATTTGGGGAATGATTGTCAGTAACGTAGTATGAAAACTGAATATATTAGGATCAAAAATGCAAAATGGACTTTAAGTTCATTTTAATTAATATTATACTGTGCAGTGCAAAAGCCACCGGCCGGCCCCTCGGGAAAAGTCCCGCCTCTCCCGATGGCCAGTCCGACCCTGTGTACAGGCTTGAAACGTGCTGGAGATAAATAATCCATGATGGAACCTCACGCCGTTATTATTTTGTAGAATGCACTCTACTCACCGTTCGTCCCAGAGTACATTTGATGTTGAAAGATTAGGGGATTTGGCAAAATAACACAAAAATGTCTCAGCCACGTTCGGTTGTGGGACGTCCACGTTGTCTCCGTTTAGCTCAAACGTGACGTGGTTGTAAATTACGTAATTCCGACTTCCGACTTCCCAAGACCGCAGACTGCAAAAGTTGAGCTGGAGGTGCAGAGAAAATCAAATACAGGTAAATACCTGTATGACTTTTCCCTAGCTTATTCTTTTTTCAGCGTTTTACTTAAAAAGTGAGGGGCATTTATGGGAAAAGAGAAACTTTTGCTCTCGATCCTGCCCTATCGGCCTACCGTATTTATCATAATAATTTGCAATCACAGTTATTTGATTAAAAATATATTATTTAGGTAATAATTGCTTTTACTCCTTATTTTTGGAATCCCTGAGTGAATAAGATTACTATTTATCTACATTAATAGCCAAAAAATGTGGATTTTTAGATGCAAATGTCATCAACCGTTTATCAGACACTAACAGAATTCAGTTTAGTTTAAAGGAAATTGGACTTTTTTTTTCACTCCCTGAAAAAGCAAACATGACTTATATCTCAAGAATGATGGCCAAAACTCTGTATTATTATTTGGAATAAAAATCAATCAGAAATGAAATGCATAAGCAAACATAAGTGACAGTGGATTAATGAGAAACTCTAAGGAAAACCTTCACTCATGGGGGCCCACAGGAGAGGCTGAGATCCGAGGTCATCATTGATCCTGGTGATGAGGTTTGGGGGATGTGACCTGCTTCAAACTGAGATACTTTAATATGACACTGCACTATATTGCTATAATATATTGCAATCTATTGCAACATATCACTATATTGCTACAATTAGGTTGTGAATAGTGTCCAAAGCAGTATCATCAAATCCCTCATCAAGTGAACACGTGTGTAGTAAAAATACTGAAAATGTTTTCTGTTTTAACCAGAAGTCATGGAAATGCAGCTTCCACCCCATGATGGAGACAAGCTCTCTGTGGTCGACATGCAAACAGGCGGCGAGCCTTTGCGGATCATCCTCAGTGGGTACCCAGAGGTCAAAGGTGACAGTGTACTGTCCAAGCGCCGCTACGTCAGAGAACACCTGGACCACTTCAGACAGGTGTTGATGTATGAGCCACGGGGCCACTATGACATGTATGGTGCCCTGATTGTGGACAGCGAGATACCGGAAGCTGATTTGGGGGTGCTGTTCATGCACAATGAGGGGTACAGCACCATGTGCGGACACGCCATCATTGCTCTGGGCCGCTTCGCTGTGGACTACAAACTGGTGAGGGAACCGCAGTCACCAGAGACGCAAGTGAACATTCACTGTCCGTGTGGCCTGGTGAAGGCTTTTGTTGAGTTTTCTCATGGTAAAACAGGAGCGGTGAGGTTTCTCAGCGTGCCGGCGTTTGCATTTGCTACAGGTTTGGCTGTTACTCCAACATTATATCTCATCAAGTACCCATGAATCTCTCAGGTATGTATTTAAATAACTAATTGAATACATATTTGGCAGATGTGACTGTGAAAGTGGAAGGGTTTGATGATGTTTTGGTGGATATAAGCTATGGAGGAGCTTTCTACGCCTTTGTAAATGCCCAGAGGTTTGGCCTGGATGTGACCAAGTCCAGGACTCGAGATCTAGTAGATGCAGCCACCGCAGTAACCAAAGCTGTCAGATCTCAGGTAAGGAAGTCCGTACTGTACAGCTGACAGTATACTCATAGATTTTTATTAAATTTTTGTTATTATTTTCTAGGTGAAACTGCACCACCCGGCCAGTGATGATCTCGCCTTCCTCTACGGCACCATCCTCACCGATGGCAACGACAATTATTCCTCTGACCCCACCGCCAACGTCTGTGTGTTTGCAGAGGCTCAGGTATTTTGTTTTATGCTTTGAGGAGAGTTGTCTGAATTTGGGACAAAACTTGTGATGGGAAGTGGAGGGTTGAGGGATGAAATGCTTTGAATTCTGTCTTGGCAGGTGGACCGAAGCCCTACAGGTTCTGGTGTCACAGCACGAGTGGCTCTTCAGTATCACAAGGGCCTCATCAAACTCAACCAGGTCAGGACCTTTCAGAGTGGAGCAACTGGATCCCAGTTCACAGGAAAAGCAGTTCAGGTATCAGCTGACTTGTTCGCCTTCCCTGTTATCAAGGACGCCATCTCACACCAATTGAGACCATGCATGGTGATAAGGAGGAAAGAGTTGAAAGGTTTCCGTTACCTGTCATGGTCAAAATGTGTCGTTAACCAAAGGTCAATAGATGTTTCAGATAAATTTTCTCCGTTTGTCTCAGTCAGGCACTGCTGCATGTTGGAATCAGATAAGCACTTGTTAAAGTTGTTCTGAAAAACAATGAAAAAAACTGCAACGTTGAAAATTTCAACTGTTTTTGGTGTCTTAAGATGACAATCAGAGGATTAAGAAATTAACTGACAGTTTTGAGGTGATGCATTATGAAATCAACCTATTAACTTCCAGCAGTGAATCTGAATCCATTCCAGTAAAAATCACCACCACTGCTGCCAAAGTGTTGATGTAACAGCCTCAGGATTTGTCACAAGATGGCACCAGTCTTCTCTCTCTCTGCTGTTAAACTCAAAAATATCAAATCTTAACTGGACAATATTATAGAACATGTGAATTCTATTTTACAGTGAATTTTCCCTCTAACATCGCTTTATATTAGCTTTCAGAACCAAAAAGTCTCTCATCTTTATCTGCAAAATAATTAACAATTTGTTCTTTTTAGTGGTTCTGCTTTGTACATACAGCTGTTTTCAAGGTCAAACTTTAACCTGATTGTTCATGATGACAGTTTATCAAATATGATAATTATAATATTATATTTAGATTGTGGATTCTGGTTTGAATAAGTGAACTGTATGGTTGAGCTCCAGTATTGCTGTATTTATAGGGGCTGAAATCTCTGAAAGGATTTTTTTTTTTTTTTTACATTAGCAATATTTAAGATATGGATTCATGAAACAAAAATCTCATTTGAACTTTCAATCTACCGTGATGAAATCCAAGAAATGTGATGACATTTTCAACATCCACAGTTCTTCTAAATGAATGAAATGCCTTTTTAGTGTCTTTTTCAAGCTGTAATGAAACTTTTATATTTCTGTTTTACTCTGTTCAGGAAACCCAGTGTGGAGACTTTAAGGCCGTGGTGGTGGAAGTTGCTGGCAGAGCTTTTTACACTGGAGCTTCACACTTTGTGCAAGAAGCAGATGATGAACTGAAACATGGGTTTCTGCTAAAGTGAGCTGCAACCCCACTGGCATCGCTTTGCCTCAGTTTATCTGATCTGATTGTTAGGTATAGTAACGAAGAGCATTCATTTTAATTCAGCTGTATGGCAAATTGTTAGGTTGGCCTTGTAGTTTCATTTGAGTTTTGTAATGTTGGTTGAATTTTGTGTAAGATTTAAGCATTTATTCTGCATCTCCCCAGCTTCACATGTAGACGGTGATATGAACAATTCATCTTTACATCTACATTTATTAGCTGTTTGTACTAAATGTCAGATATCTTTACAATCGGTTGTTATACGGACTCTCTCTACAGCCTGTAGCTAATGAGCTTTATTGCCTAAATACTTCAAAGTTGTGCCAAATTATATTCTGAGGAATCTAGCTCAGAATCTCTGGCTGCTGTGCAAGAGAATATGATGAAATATGTTACAAGTGTAAAATCAATTTTCCATGTGTTCTTATTAACCCTCATGGTACAGGAACAAATCATGCACTTGCCATTTTCTTTCGCTTTTCATTTTGGATGAAATTGTCCTCCATACGTGACTATCCTGTCCAAGAAATAAACTTTTTTTCTTATCATAGACATGAGTAATGTCAGAAACGGTGCGCTGTCTGAAGGATGTGTGTAGGGAGTCAGGTGTTGTCCAGTAGCAGTTACTCACCACTAGATGGCACTAACTGCCAGGTTGACTGGGACCTCAAAGTTTTTGACCAAATTGGTGGCACATTAGCATGCAAAACATCCAAAGTAACAAGAGGCAGGTGGTAATTAGATCTTAAAATATGAAGCTATGGAAAAAATGTTTTCTCCCATTTATTACCCTCAGGTCTTTTTACAATCTAAGGCAATGTTTAAATTACAAAAGTCCAATTAAGCTGTCTGCCACTAATGGGGGAAAATTTAGATGAGATGTTATATGTCAACATGTGATGCTTTCTGTAAGAATGAAATCATTTCATGTGGGTCACACAGGATCTAAAAATCTCTTTTTTTTTCTTCTTCTTCTGTGTAAATCCAGCCAGAGTGTAGGAATCATGTTTCAACTAGCCAATAAACACTTAAAGGAGGGCACTCCCATCAGAGTTGTGTACAATATTTGTGGTTTTAATGGCATTTAGCATGGTATTTATGGATTTGTGTGTGCATGTTTAAGCACGCAACCATATATACAGTAGATATATGTAATCTACAACATGAGTGTCCACACTTGTTGAGTAATTGCGGATTAGGCCCAGGCCTGGAGAGTACCCACTCAACAATTAAAATCAACATAGTTAAGGCCAGCTCTTAACAAGGAAAAAGTTCAAATAAAACAAACAGTGATCAGATACATAAATGCTGCATGTCAATAATAATGAACTATAAAAAAGAACTCCTGCTAATCTGCATCACTTGCAATTAAAACCATTTCTGTCTAACTACGTCTTAGTCCTGAAATGGTTCAGATTGCAAGAGAACAGAAGTGTCCAGAGGAGGTTCAGATTCAGTCTTTCTCCAAAACATCCCCCTCTCATCTATGAAATCATTCCGTACAAAATGGCCCCTACTGTTTATTTCTTCTCAAATTGAATCATCTTCCTTTTTGGATCAAGCGTCAAGCCCTGAAGACGTCTATTAGCTGCGTATTTCGGTCTATGCACGTATAGATTCTGACGTACAAAAACAAAACGGTTCCTATCAAACAATTCTGAACGTTTTGTCCATCGTTCGCTCAGCACATTAAACATCCTGCTCCTGCACAGTGTTTTCACAGCGCAGTTCATCTGACCAAGACGATTCTCCCACAAGGAATTATCATATTTGGTCACATATGACAGCTTTTGGCTTTAACATTTAAAAACTCATCGGATAACGGGTCTAAATGTGTCTACGGCTCTGCAGCTACGTGTCAAGGCCATGGTTTATTCAAGCTGAGCTGGGTGGGGAAGGAGGAGGGTGGTGTGGAATGTGCGTTAGTCTGACCCAGAGAAAACTAACGGTGGGGGTTGAGGAGGGTCAAGTGAAGAAAACGAAGTGATGACCTAAACTCTGCTTAAAAGTTGAGCTTTGTGACCGGTCGCTCTCTGCTGGAGTCTGTGTTCTGGCTGTTGATGCGCTTGCGATTGCGCTTCATCTTGGACAAGTCCTTATCAAAGACCTCGCCCGATCGCAGCGCTGATACCAAGTCGTCAAACTCGCCCCCGTCATCTTCACCGTTTGCCTTTGCTTTCCGTGCCTTTCGCTCCTTCTCCCTCTGTTCTTTTAGCTGGGTGAGATGGAAAGAGGAGGCTGTTATTACTTTATCTCTGGATTTCAACAATTTTTCAGATTATACTTTGATTTCAAGAGCCCAAAAAAAATGCATTCTGTGCATCATGTGAAAACAGGAAATGACAACTTACCTGAGCTTCCATTTTGGCTCTGCGTTCCTCTTCTTCTTTTCGCTTCCGCATGTTCTCGTTCTCTTGCTGTGCCTCAGTGAATGACTGGAGGAACTGGTCAAAGATGCCAAAGAACTCATCTGGCTGCATCTTACTGGCATCCTCACCAAAGTGCTTTACTGCCCTCAGGAACTGTGAGAACACAGAGAAAGGGCACACAGGGAGAGGCCCATGGGATCAGATTTACGACATTACCCAGTAGAACCATGTTTTATTCCCTCCTTGACTGTTTTACAGGTGACTCATTAGGTCTCTGCTCTTTGAAATCAGAGCAGGGTACCAACAGTCAGGCTTTGAAGCTCATGCTAACCTAGACTTGACCAGCTACTGATTACAGCCAAGGCCAGAGACTGGAGCCAGGGTCCAAATTAAGGCGACACGTTTGTTGGTTATTTTGCACAGAATGTTAAAAAGGAGAAGATCCAGATGTGGGATCATGCTGCGAACATACACCTTTACAGATGTGGGAGCTCTGTCCTTGACACGCAAACCTTCAGCTGGAACAAAAAAATCCTGAATCCCACTTAAATGCAGCAGGATTTTCCTGCTCCAGAGAAGGATCCAATGGATGATTTTATGATGCAAGACAAATTTGAAAAATGTCAAAAATTTCACTTTAGTTTACTGTGAAACAGTATTCAGTCACATGTTTGTGTCAGATGCACAGAGCTGTTCAGAGGACTGGCAGCTTCTATCCAATAATCATTGCAGAGGACCAGTGTCAAATATTTAGCCATGGGACAAAGAGTCAATGATTCACAGAAACCAATGGCTGCCAGGTCAATATGCCAGACCTTTGAGGAGAAAATGTGCAAAAGATAAAAACACTTCATGCTTTGCACCAACAAATGTGGACAGAGATCAGAGCAGAGTAAAACCAACTTTATGGTGCAAAAACATCACTATCACACTTGTTTTTAATTTATTGAATGCTGCTGTATGAATACATGTAGGTCGGCAAAAGATTCTAAATACACCTAATATGATTATTTTGGTTTACTGTGCAGCCATACTTTCAACATTAGCCTGTTAGCCAATTAGCATTCGCTGATTTGCACGACATGAACTCCTACTGTAAGTTGTTAAAGAAGCTAGGGGGTACTATCAGAACCTTTTGAAACTGACACCAGGCACACATTGTAAATACGATGCCTGGTACGATTGGATAAAATAACATCCAACCCTCTGCCTCTGTTCCTGGTTCCACTCTTGACCTGCACACAAGGCTACAAACAATAAAGAGTGAGCCGCTCTGCAGCAGGAAGCTGAAATACTCGAGTCCTGCTGTTAGCGTTCCTAGAAAGGTGTCAGATGAGGTCAGTAAGTCATGTAGAAACAGCTGCTCTGATGGGAAATGGAAGCAGGCTCTCAGAAGTTTGTTATCCGGCCTGCTCAAACACATACATGCGCATCGCTTTTAAGTGTCCTGGGAGAAATGAACTGCGCAGCCATACACACTTACCAGTTCTCTGGCCTCAGTGAGTGAGTCCTCCACGTCAGAGAAGCTGAAGCTGGCCACGGTGATGAACTGACTCACCACTGACACAAACTTGTCTCCGAACTCCTGTGGGCGCTTCTTCTGGTATTCTAGCTCCTGAGAGTGAAAATCAAGGAGAGTGAAATGAAAGCTATAAACTCAAACTGAACACTTTACAACAGCACAGCACATATATTGAGTAGATTTTCTTGTAAATCTTTGTGACTCACACTCTCCACACTTTTCAAGCCGCTACGCAGGTTGCAGATATCCTTTTCGAGTTCAGTCATGCTGTAGTAAAAGGAAAAGAGAAAGATGTCTGCATTCAGAGTGGAAAGATGGATTTTTAGTTGATACAGGATATGAAAGATAAGCAGCAGGATCTCTGCAGCAGCACCTACTTGACTTTGGCTGCCGCTGGGATACTCTGCAGGTCCTCCTGGAACATCAAGACTTTGGGATATTTCTTTTCCAGGATGGTGATCAGGTAGTGCAGGAGAGTGATGTTTCTGCAAACAGAGACGTACAGTACAGCACACTTATGGACCAGTAAAAGTGTCAAATATGCAATATATCACTATTCTTTTGGAGGTTCACATATGTATAACAATATGGATTTACATCAAATTCCAGATGTGACTTTTACATCCCACATTATTATTTTTTTTTTACTGTAACTGCCTGCAAAGTTCTTATGTTACATCTGAAAAATTGTTCGTACTTGTCGATGCTGGATTTGGTATCGGCGATCTTGTTGAGTGAAGACACCTTGAAACCGAACGCGTTTCCCCTCTGACCCTTATTCATGTAGTTTCCAAAGGCCAGAACCACCTCCAACAGCTGCTTCAAGTTTCGACTGTGTAAAACTTCCTTAGAGGCCTTAGTGAGTGCTGAAACATGAAAACGCAGAAGGAAGAAATGTTACCCGTGGACATTAAATAAAAGGCTTTGTATGTAAATAGAAATGGACTACAAGCCTTCACTGTTATGAAAGTTAATGCATAAACATAACTTGTGCATATGGGAATACTTCATATTATTTGAGACTTTTCCCACCTTCCACTTTGGGTTTGATCTCTGCTATCCTCTCTGCAAACTTCTTTTTGAAGTACAAAGACTGCAGCCTCTGCTGGTAGTGGTTTATTCTGGATAGGAAATGGAAAATGCATGTCAGAGGGGAACAAAAAATAGAAAAGAATAAATTATAAACAAGGAAATCCACAAATTTATACAAAAGCCACAAACAAGGACTTTTTTTTTGCTTTTAGTGAAATAAAGTGAGCAGGCTTTGTGCTTATTTTTGGCAGGACTTTGTTTTACTGTCATGATTTTAGCCTATAAACCACTGACTATACAGCTGATGAATAAACACCACAGTGACATATGTTCTCCAGTGTTTTCTGTACTGAAGAAATGAGACGTTCAAAAAAAAAAAAAAAAANAAAAAAAAAAAAAAACAAAAAATATATAATACAGTAAAATAAACGGAAAACAAACTTTACAGTAGGAATGTCATTAATTATCTTAATTTCTGGAGTTGGTGTTAAAGCATTGTGGACCTTATTGCAGCTAAAGCTAAGTTGCTTTTTTATTCAAGAGTTTAAGAAAACACAAATCAGCTAATGCAGTTTAGAAACACTGATTTGCAAAGACAGCCAAAGCTCGCCACTCAGCAGAAAACCATGTGTCATTTGATTTATCTGCTATGAGCAAAAGGAAACAATAGCTGTTGTTTGTCAGCAGGCTGACCTGCAGAACTGAAGCTGCCATGACTTCATACTGAATTAAAACAGGTCGCATTTCAGAAACGTATGAGTTCAGTTACCTGCTCATCTCGTAGAGGAAGCGGTCCGGTTTTGCCATTCTGTCCAGCTCATGCTTGTGCTCTTCCAGAAGATCCACATCACTCTTCTCTGGAACGAATTTCAGTAGCTGATAGGGGGAACAAGAATAATTAATTCACACATTTAACAGTAATTTTGCATTTAGTATTTATATGCTGGCAGCTGAATAGGGCAGATTTTTAATATCCTTTTCTGAAAGTTAAAGCACATGGGGATGCAAAGTGCTCAGCAGAAAGAGCTGAATGTAATACTGTAATATTTTTTCCTGAATGGTGACATTAGCTTTGCTGCCTCATCCCAATCACTAAAGTGATACAAAACTGGCAGCAGAAGAAGGACTCCTCCTCTTCCTCGCAGGAAATGAAATGACGTACCTGCTCCAGCATGTCTTTGGGGAGGTCTTCCTGTTCATCCATGGTAAGAATGGCTCTCTTGATCTCCTCATTTGAAAGCTTCAGCCTGAGATAAATCAGACAAGATGGGAAAGTTCGTAAAAATCCATCATTATCATTTTGGCATCAGTAAAGGAAAGGTGTCCAGGAACAACAAGATCAGAAAGGGGCAGGAAGTCTGACGAATTAACGTCATTATTCAACACTGGGAGTTGATCAGGGAGGAGAAATGTAAATCCAAACTCTCCCATTCTTGTTCTCTCCAGAACATCAAAGGCCACAAGCACCTACTCACACTAAAAGGGCTGCACTAATGTGTAACACCAACTAGAAACAATAAAAACATGAATTACTTTATTAAATAATGGTCATGAGGCATTTAAGTTACCGTGACAGGAGGATGTTGCAGTTTTGAGCTCGACGGCCATCAATGACAGATAGCTCCTTCACTTTTTTGGAGCTGAGTGTGTCATCCTCTGCCTCTTTCTGTGCGCAGAGTGATAGAGGAGGTCAGAGTGCAATGGGGCTAATTGCACATGTACCACTTTGTTTTAGTTACAGTCACCCATCCACAAAGACGCGCGCGCGCGCACCCACACACACACNCACACACACACACACACACACACACACACACACACACACACACACACACACGGGAGCGAGGACAAATAACAGTAAGGATGGACTAACACATGCTCCAACATCCTAAACATGAGCTGAAAATACAATAAAAGCATTCAGACCACAGTCAGAAGGTCATCACATTCACAAGTACAAGCAAACATGATGTGGGAAGAACGAACATCAAAAGGCTGCTGGCTCTGAAAAAAGTCTTAAATATGCATATTCTTTACACAGTTTACTGCATGTAGTAGATTAAAGCCAGTGTGATCTATTCATTCTGTCTAACCAGATAAAATAAAATGTAGCTGAACAGAACTAAAAGTACGACAGTACTATAAGTGCACTCACCTGTTTGCTGTTACTGATCATAAAGAAGTCCTAAAATGCAGGCAAGAAGCAAGGAAGATGTAAGCACTCATTAGAATAAGTAAAGCAGTTATGTGATTGCAGCCCAAAATCGAATGAATCAAGCTTGTTCAGCACTTAGATGACAGTGGAACCGTAAGTGATGAAGTGAGCAGTGATGACACGAGTAGTTGCTCGGTGGCGTCGATGAACACGTGTGGGTTGATGGTGACGTGCTTATTGTTCACAAGCGGCGCACACGAGAATGCAGTCTGACGAGTGTATCTGGTTTCAATATTGTTATGTCTTTGTTGAGGTGTTGAGCTCATCGTGCCGACATTTTAGGAGCACAGATATGTGGATTTTATCTTTATGCACGGCAAGACAAACTGGACTTCTATGCAGCTTGCGTGGTATTTTGAATTGCTTGTAAATTAAAGCCACAGAAGGATTCTGGCCAGCATGCATTTTCAATCTCATGTAGCAGAATAATCAAAACCACGACAAAAACCAAAATGCAAAAAAAAAAACACAANAAAAAAAAAAAAACAGCATTCCGTTCAAATATGATTTAGCATTTAAGGTGGTACATTAATGTTTTGCACCTGCAGGCTATTTTTTTTCCCCCTCTCTACCTGCATTAGTTAAAGTAATCTGTGTTTTTCCTCCTCTAACTGTGCTGGAGGAATCAAAAGTTGCAAAAGAACAGAAATTTTATATAATTTGAACACACAATGCAAAATGCAATGCAGCTAAGCCCTCAGCCACCAAACCCAGCAGTCTCCCCAGCCCTCTATGGTACTACAGGGATAGAAAGTGTGATGGAGAGATGACAAACAATACCTGCTGTCTCTGGTAGGCTGAGAAAGTCTTCTCGATGTCCTCCAGGTCCAGGATTCTGAAAACCTTGGCATCGTCCACCTCTGTCCAAACAGTGCCCTCTAGTTTATTCTGAGCAAGGAAAATATGACATTTTATATCTCATCAAAACATTATGTTTGTTAAAAGAGAGAATAACTATCTATAATATACTGTAACTTTTGGTTCCCATCACTGACTGATCTCACCTCAGCTAATTTGGACCAATTGAAGGACTTGAGTGGATTTGTTGGCTGAGGAATGTTCTTCTTCTTCATTGCTGGTCCCAGGGGTGCTCCTGGTGGTGGAGGGATGCCACCGATCGGTGGACGTCCAGGAGGTGGTGGGGGGCCACCCGGAGGTGGTGGAGGCGGTGGAGGAAGCATCATGCCCCCAGGAGGCGGCGGTGGAGGGGGGGGCATACCTCCGAAATTCAGCATGAGAGGAGGAGGAGGTACAGGGCCACCGGGGGGACCAGGAGGTAGGGGCGGACCTCCAGGAACAACAGCAGCCTGCCTCTGCAGGGACAGAAAATGACACAAAGAAATTTTAAAATGTTCTACATGTTCTAGTCTCATTGAAAACATAGGTATGCCATAAGAACGTAAAGAGTATAAGGACGTACAGTACTGAGTTCATGGAGTCGGACAGTAAGTTCAGCCACTTGCTGTTTGACGTTCTTGTGCTCTGTGCTCTCCTTTTCCAGCTTCTCTTTCATCTTGTTGAGTGTCTGCATCATGTCCTCCTTCTCCTGAGTCTTTGCATCACACTCGCGCTCCTTTTTATCAAACTTCTGCTGCAGCTCATGGTGCTCTGTGATGGGAAGTATATTTATTACACCGAATTCAGAGTAGAATTCTGATGGGTTATCATGTTTAAACTCTTTGAGTCTCATTTTAAAATCATACACACCTTTTCTCATTTTTTCAGCCTGTTCTTTCCATTGTTTGACCTCATTTTCATTAACCAGCCTGGATAAGACAACAGACACATTATAATCTACAGTGTCCATAAAAACAGATATTTTTAACAATGTTGAGCATATGGCTTTTAACTTCAACTGTTATAAGCTTCTCAGTTTAACAAGCAAGAAGCTGCAAGCAGCTTGTTATCCAGCAGTCTTTAGAGGGAAATTTGAGGACTCACATCCGGACAACGTTCTTCACGTTAAAATTTTCCAGTGGCGTGACATCAGGGTCATGACCTTTGTCATTCTGCAAGACCATCTGCTGGACAATTCGGTCCAACAGCAGCCAATACTGCACCGTGTTGCCACTTCTTTTGTCTAGAGAGAGACAGAGATATGTTATACATTATATTATATTCCCTTTCCTTTGAAATACTGCTTGCGGTTTATTAAGTCTAGTGTTTAACTACACCACTAGTAGCTGTGGCTTAAGTGTTAAATGTTTTCACTCAGTCCCTCGAGAAAGTAATGGGGGGGGG
>VXCM01000114.1:32622-83525 GCA_014773175.1 Lucifuga dentata
GGGGACTCATTAAAAAGCGGAAGGTGTAGAATTAAAGAGCAGAAGGTGAGGGGAGAGTAAAGTATATCTTGTTACCAAAGAAAACTGCTGCCTGGCTGTAAGTCAGCTGGTTTGAACTGATGTAAATGCAACTCTTGTCCAGAGAGACAAAATAAAACAGGCCAACAATAAGCTTTGACTGTGTATAAGCAGTGTGGTTGGGAAAGTTCTTATTGCATTTCTGCACCAATTCATGTGGACAAAATCAAACTTCTTATCTTTTTTGGCCAGAAACAGACATGGTACATATAATTTTATTTGTTTTATTTTCTAGGAGTAATACTACTACTTTCAGATCCCCATTCAGCATGTTTGTAATTGCCCTGCATCTTTCAATCCCATTTTACACAATCTTCCAGCTGTATTCATATGCGTTGGTAGCTATATTTATTTGTCCAAGACAAGTAAGTTTTATACACGCATGCAGTCCAATAACTAAATTCTGAAAACAGAATTTTAAAGACACTTACGTGGCATAAGGAGACAGTGGTGCAGGACAGACATAAAGTGCGGGTATGCATCAGTGTGGTTCATCTTCTTGCGGATGAGATCAAAAACTTGGGTGGCACTTTTGGTGTCTATATGTACCTGGAACAGCAAAAGTGAAACAGCAGCCATGTCAATATCTGCTGTAAAGTATGTAACAGAGACAAACAATGCAAGATTATTTTTTTACTTTCCTTACCGACTCAAAACGTTTTGATAAAGCCAGCTCATCCTCATTCCGCAGCATCTCAAAGTAGTCTAAATGCCTGAGTGCCAGACACGTTATTTCACAACTTGATTCAGTTCACATTACAGGTCATTTGTTTCAAAAACAGGGCAGTAAAACTGACTGCACCATTTAAATCAGGGAAATCTTACAAAGTGCTAATCTTGGATTGATTCAGTACATTTTGAGGTCCAACTGACCTGTCTAATGTGGAGTTTTCATGAGACCGTAGCTTATCGATCACAGGTTGGATCCCCAGCATGAGAAACTCGTATCGGAGGTGGATACGGAATTCCAAACTTGTCTAGATAAAGTACATAATGACAATAATACATCAAAAGAAATAAGGATGGCAAGCAGTGGCTTTAAGAAACTTTTCAATGAGTGCCAAATGGCAAGATGGCCTCCTAGTATGAAAGAAATCATAAAAACGACGTGGTTTTCACCTCTCCAGCGCCTTGACTCAGTACAGCGTTTATGAAGGACATGATGGCCGTCTTTAGGCTGACTTCGTCTCTGTATCGCCCCGTGCTCCGGTCCAGATCATTTATAAGCGTCTAAGGTGACAAGATATTAAGTTATTAAAGAACCACCCATTTTGCATTTTGAGCCTCATATATTCAATTTTCATACATGTTAGGTTACTGACAACCATTTCCCAAAGGATGAAACCATATTTCAGCTTTCTTGATATTTTGCAAAATCTCTTAATCTTTCAAAATCAAATGTTCAAGCGATACACCCACCTTAAAAATCAATGTTTCACCTGCTAATAGATACACAGCTTAATGAAATCATGGTCGTTAAACATTTTCAATAAAAGCAGGTCTTCTTTTGGGACTATATTCCCCGGTAGAGACACACATTCATTCCGGTGCTTTTTATTGTGCTTAAACACTAAAATTACGATACTTCGAAAAAACCTGAATATACATGTTGTTCATGATGATGGATTACCTATCCCAAGAACGTTTCAAGTATCAACAAGTTGATTTTAATAGCGTACCAGAATGAACTGAAACCAATGGCGGTCTGGAAGGTAGGAAAAATGTTTTCAACTCACCTTTCCAGTAGTATGCTTTGCGAAATGATTGTCAGTAACCTTACGTGTATGAAAATTGAATATATTAGGCTCAAACATGCAAAATGGGTGGTATGGTCCTTTAAATACCATTCTTTATCTGCAAAAATCACAGATGTTCAATGTGTGCTTGACTTGTTCCTACCTGGAAGCGAGTCCTCTCACAGGCGAAGCGTTGGTAGTGCAGCATGGCCTCCAGAATTTTTCTGTGCCCCCCCGGCACCAGGCACACAGCACCCATGATCTCCAGCACTGCCACCTTGGTCTTGATGTTCTCCGTGGCCAGACTCTGGGCGATGATGTTGATGCTCTCGGAGTGAGAGAGGACGTGGGCACGGCCCTGCGAATTGTTCATCAGGGCCTTGATGCAGCCAATCAGAGACGTGTGGATCTGCGATTCTGTGGTCTCATAGTCCATACTCTTCAGGAAGTTCAGGATACACGTGAGGCCGTCCAGGTCAATGAAGCGAGTCACAAACCTGACAGAAGCACATGGCATGAACACAGAGGAGTCGTCTTAGTTTAATCAGATTAAAGAATGGGTTTAAACTCCAAAAAATGTGTTCAGTCTTTAAAAAGTTCTACATTAATTATAAAGCAAAAATGTCCTGCCAAATTGCAAATGTCCTGCCATGTTTCCACTTGCCCAAATAATTTTATTCTAAGAGATTCTCCTAAATTTGCCCAGAATGTAACTGAACCATGTTGAATTAATTAAATGTAGAAAGTAATATGAGAACATTTGCTTTTAAGTGTAGTAAAAAGTTTTGTTTTATTGAAATGGAAAGGTTTTCCTTGTCTCCATTGATCACATTAATAAAAAAAATGTGCTGTAACCTTTACAGGCGTTTTTTAAAGGAATCCTTTACGTTTTGCAGCAAGAAAGGCAAAACTTAAGGTTAAATAAAAGGAGATGAGATAATAGCTGATGTTAAATGAAAGGGGGATGAAAAAGACAACAGAGGAGAGCAGAGGATCGGTCTGAATGTGTCCACCTCATAGGTTGTGTCCTCAGAGCAGTCTTCAGGCTCTCTATGGTTTTGTTCCTCTCCTCCTCATCTTCTTTCTCCAGAGCAAGGAGTGTCTTTCTCTGTTCAACAAAACATTTAACAACATTAAACTCTGAGTTTGTTTGGTGTGTCCAGCTCCTAATGTGATAATCCACAGGCTAATGGTTCTGTCCCGATGTGAAGACTCCTGCTGCTGCGGTCACATTTAAAGTTGGAGTAAGAATTTGAAGCCAAAGTAAAACTCATTTGCTTGATTTGTGGAATTAAAGAACCCAAAAGAAAAACCTGCTCATTGGTTAGTATGGCAGCACCATTTATTATTTGTCACAGTTGTTTTATTTTCTCAAAAAAAAAGGCTGAAAATAAAAAAAAAGTAAGATTTTATTACTTACAGCTGCCATTGAATTGAGCTGATCAATGTAGTATTCAGGCCAACTAGTTGCACTTTTATTTTCTTCTTGTTCCTGAAAAAAGAATGACAGAGAAATAACATGAGATGAGATAATTGGGAAAAATGTCTGCTTTGTGACTGGCTTATGCATAACAAATGAAGTGACCTGGCTGCAATAAAAATGAAACATTTGAGAAAGTCACATTAGGGTACAAATTTCTGCATTGGTTCATGTCACATTGGTGGACTTCATACCATTAATGAGAGCATAATTTTTCAGATCACATGTGGGGGGAAAAAAAAAAAAAAAAAAAAAAAACTAGCAAGGAACAGGAGGTCCAGGACATAAATAAAAAAGCTCAAAATGGAGCAAGAACTCAAAGTAGGGCGACACAGATATCCGGCCCATTTTATCCTCCAGCACTTCACTAAAATCCTGAGCTTCAGACAGTGTTGAGAAGATCTGTAAAAGTCTGGCCTGCCGCTAAGAAAGCACAGCAGCTTGAGAAAATCACCCAATTAGCAAATAAACCATAGATTAAGGACGTCTTGATTTACGTAGAGATTAATCTCCTGCAGACACGTTTCTGTTACAAGTAAAATATAACTGCAAGGGAAAAACCAGGCAGAAATGAACTGACCCTGAACTTGGCTTGTACATAAATGCCGCAGGCTTTCATTTAAACTCTCGCTCAGTTAAGCTCAAGTGAACTGTGACCATCAGAAACTAATTGAGCAGCAGTTAATAAAGCAGCCAGCAGAGACTTGGCTGGTTTTGCAGAAACTGCAGGTCTTGGCTGGTCTGCAGGGATCATGCAGTGACAGGAAGGCTTGATCCTGCTGTTTGACTCCTGACTGATGCCAGCTCGACCGGGTGGCGACTGGAAAAAGTTTAGTCCATTAGTGGAACAGACGCAGGGGTGGGGCCACTTCCTTTTGCATCTTAAGGAGTTCATCTTTCAGCTCAGATGGCAGCACACTTCAAACATGGCGCTCTCTCTCTCTGCGGTTTACTTAGGGTCGTGATGAAAGAGAAACCAGGGGAGTTTACTTTGGGGACTTTATTTTTTATTCATCATTTGAGGAAGTAAAGATCAAAGCTAAGAGATACATTAGGATAAAAGGCTACAGGAATGAAAATCAAACTGATTTATTTTTTATTTAGCTGTAATGGGACATTGTGCTCGAAAGAGACATTAAATTACTATTTAGTTCTCTTAGTGGATAAAATGAATCTTCGTCTCTGTGCACTTGTCCAGTTCGTCCTGCTGTGCTAGAGAGACTGTAGGATTTATGGATGTGGTTTGTCTGGGTTTGGATCAAAACAGGCACATACATTTGGTGAAGTGACTGCATGTTATTGAGCTTTTTGGAAAAGGACAGAGGAAGGTGACATTCATACACTGGTATTTCCAACAAATGCTTTTGTTGTAGAATCAACTGCAAGACGTGTGCGTGTCATTCTCTCCATACATGAGCTGTGTGTGACTTTTGCAGGATTAAGCACAATGAAATGTGACGACATTTAGCCATGGTGTGGCTTACGAGGCCACGAACACACATCAACCACACACAGACACCGAACACCAAACACACATCAACACACACACAGAGGGAACAACGAGGTTATTTATAGATTTTAATGAGAGATGTGAGGAAATTTATAAGCAGTAAAAATCACAGTAAACCACCAGAGTGAACATTAATACATAAACTACAAATCCTAACCAAACAAGTACTCAGCCCATTTTAGAATTCATTTTTGATGATGCATGTTTGTTAGTTCATTAAGCAGCTGTGATGGCTCAACCAGAAGATGAAAAGCTCCAAAGGTTTTTTTTTTTTTTTTTTTTTTGTAGCTTGGTGTCCTTTGTTAAACATGTAATAATAATATTAATATGTTATATAAATTGTGGGTTCAGCTATTGCTTCAATAGCAACAACGATACAACATATTGCAGAATTATTCTTTTATTAGTTATTATTTTATTACCGGCAGTTATTTTCCAGTAGGGACATTGCTCATTAATCAACAGAAGAACCCAGCAGGCTAATTTTCATCTGGTGTCACTGGCTAGTTGTTACAATGGCTTTGTAAAAAACAAATGTAATGAAAAACACAAAGTGTGTACATGATCTGACAAAATCAGCAGCATTATATATTAATTTATATTCCATCTTAGTCCATAGTCCCACACATACTGTAATTCAGACGCTAAAAACACATTCTGCTAAACCCTCCAAATCATAAAAAAGTAATACATGTAAAGAACCCAATTATCTCCCAAACCCATTTAAATGCATCGTTCAAAGACTAATAAGCAGTTCAGCTTTCTAATACACGGGCATTAAGTTACATTCTTGTGAGTGTGAAAAGAAACGACAGACTGACGAAACCAACTTAATGGAGTCGCACAAATTTGCAGATCTTTTAGTTATCTCAGCTGAGGAGTTCATGTTTACTCAATGCTACAATGATGAAAACAATGTGTCTCAGTGACTTTTAGTGAACACTAAAAGTGGCTTTTAGTGGCGTTTAGTGAACAGGCTCTCCAAAGGCCTTTTCTCTGATATTTGAAACCAAACTGCAGAATCTCTGCTAATAAACTTTCAGTAAATCAGCCTCTTGGCAGATGATGCAGGCCAGACAAGAAGCAGGATGAAGACAGATTGTCTCCATGAGTTCATCAGCTCAGGTGGTCGGCCAACCCAAACAGCTAAAAGCCTCAAACTGCTTTGAAATAATCGACTTATCTCTTTCCTGCTCAGCCCGACTTCTGAGGGACACGTTTGCCAAAAAAATGACTGGTGAAAAGGGCACCCACATCATTGGCAGGTTTTTGGGTGCCCTGATAATGACCCCACCTTTCCCCTTATCCTGCTGCCTCACACAAAGCTGCACCTGTGGAAGTGAAGCTTTCCTGTTTGCCTTGGATAACCATACTCTTCCTTTGCCTCTCCTACACGCACACACACACACACACACACACACACACACACACACACACACCCTTCCTCTCTGAGCTCAGATGGCTTGAGAAACCCTGTGGGAATGAAGCCAAGCACCTCTGCGGGCTGCTGAGTCAGCAATATTGATGCCTTTGCTGTCTCAACTCCCTCCTCCTGCAGGTCGATGGTACTTGTAAAGCTTTGGTGATGCAAGACCTCTTATGGTTAAAAAAAAAATGAACGAAGGCAATGACAGAAATCAAATTTTGGACCATTTTCATGACGCCTTATGAGGCCAGCTTGGACCCCCTGACTATTTCTAATGAGGCCACTAAGTGGGACACAGTAGAAACAGGAGCATACGTGTTCTGCTTCCACTTCTTTCACACACTGTTCCCTCTATCTTCCTCCATCACTCGGGTTTATTGCTGCTGGCTAGTGGACAGTGCCAAAATCAGTAAGTACATGACTACTTAGATGCTTTTTTTCAGCCTAAAAGCAAACAAACCTTGTCAGAAATCATAACCAAAATGATATCAAAAGCTGGCTGAAATGTGGCTAAACCTCCACATTTTCTAATCCAGCAGTTAAGCAAAGAGCACTCCACAAAATCACAATGTCTGTTCAGCAGATGGAAAAAAAAAACATTCAAAGATGCCAAAAGTGTAACATTCACTAGTTGTTTGTAAGGATGAAAAAAGGGCAAAATGATCAATGAAAAATGTGACTTTTTCATCCATATCAAAACTCTTTTAAGCTTACTTTAAACTATTAAACAAGCAAAAGCAGGATGAGAAGCACAGCTACAACTGTTGGGAAAAACAAAAACTTCAAAAACAGCAAAAACCCAACAACTTATAAGTTAGCATACTCGTTATTCACACGTCTGCATAGCTTGAATGGCTTCAGCATTTTCTGCCATAATGTTGCAGTGAAAAATATTTAACTCTATCCTTTGCACCAAATCATTCTCGTCAATGTGAGTTTATTACCGGATGAAGGAAGAGATTAATAAAATCTGCATGGCCTGTTTGCTTATTGCTCAGGACAGGATATCCTACATGCTCATATCTACGGCCTTGGGAAACGCTGCTCGGAAAATAAAAACACTGTCTGTGTGGTTCCACCCAAATAGATCTTTAAACTAGAAGAAGAGTCAGTCTAGGTGATATTCATGGTATTCAGGGAAGGTGGTGGGGAGTGTGGTATGTTTTCAGGTTTTTTTTTTTTTTTTAATATTTATATTTTTAAATATGCATAATGGGGAAGACAAAATTTACCAACCTATGAATGTCACTTCTTGCAAACTAGTATCTTTACATACA
The DNA here is from genome assembly GCA_014773175.1 of Lucifuga dentata. Lineage (NCBI taxonomy): Eukaryota > Metazoa > Chordata > Actinopteri > Ophidiiformes > Bythitidae > Lucifuga > Lucifuga dentata. The sequence continues at coordinate 40,130 of VXCM01000114.1, forward strand.
CAATGTTACAGCATGTCCTTAATTTAAAGAAGAGTGTTTGCTTTTTGCACATCTCATCTCTGACAGCGAAGGTGAACAACAAAAAAAATGCTAAAACATATGTCTGCATTCCACCGATACGCAGACAACGCGCTCATGTTGGTGCCTGCAGAGCGACACGCCGACACCAAGCTGAGGTTTTGTGCTCTCTGCCTTTTAGAAAACACACACATCTTAGGGGGTTCACAAATCAGTGAGGGAGCAGAGAGCACAAAATTGGCAGCTTGCCTGAAAAAAGCATCCAGTAAGCAGAAAATTTATGGAAAATTTATGAAATTTACCTTCTTTTTGCTGCAGTAGATTTGCCATTTCTTCTCTGCGGGCATAGCGAACATGGCTTCCCTATGTTTCTCTGTGAGGTCAAGCTCATCCTGCAGAGTGGGAAAAGATTGATGAAAATGTTGAAGAAATGATGGAAGAGCCAAGGGAAGAGGAAAAATTCTAAATATTATGATCCTTTATTGATGACTGGACAAAATGGACAAGATAGTTTACACTGCCTGGAAACTGAGTGTCATTCTCAACATGGAATCAAGAGAATATAAATATTAAAACATTTTGTTTTTCCCCAAAACAAGTTCTGCTTTCAGTTATGGATACATTTGTGCAAGACCCCCTTATGATCAATGTTCTTATCATAAATTAAAGGTCTCAGTCAGAATCAAATCAGATGTCTTCCAGGCTTCAGACGCGTGAGTAATGGGGACAAGACAAGGCGTGGTCTGTCTGCTCAACATGTGGTAACAAACATCTGGAAACAACGTGTGTCACAGTGTATCACAGATATTTTTCAGGAGAGCACTCAATGACTCTCTGTTGAGAACAACTTGAAGATACAGATGTTTTGAGAAAATCTGCATACAATGAAAACATACCAGCATGTTTTAAATGGAGCCATTGCTGGTCAAGAACAAACAAAAAAAAAAAAAAAANAAAAAAAAAAAGAGAAAAAAAATGTTTGGACAAGGATACAGACTCATTTCCAATGAGAGACATGACACACAGTCACAGAATCTGATGCCAATGTCTAATTAATGGTTTTGAGTTTTGTAATGAAACTTAGCAGAGTTTTTATGAGACAAACGGCTGCGGTCGAGTCTAAAGACACATACGCTTAAATGAGCCTCATTCAACACACACTTTTTTTTTTTTAATTAATGGTAATTTAAGATAAAATCAAATTTACTTGGTTTCCTCAACAAATCAGCTACTAAATAACATCTAAATGGCAACTAGTCATTATGGAAAATTTCTTTGGGCATTTACTTTTCAAATGGATTCAAGCCTGCAAGTCAATATATGCAATGAACAAATGTCCTAAAAAGCTTTTATAGCTTATTGATTGTCTCCTGAATTAGAAGCAAACACAATTGATTCATGTGTACTTTACTGTTTCATGCTGAAAAAAAAAGCCTTGTTAATGTTTCGTTTGACTGTGAGTGACAATAACTCCGAATGAGTAAGTAAAATGAAAACAAAAATTGAAAAAAGCATTCCGTGGTTTGAATAAATCTCCAGCTTAGCGGTTTCATTGATCGTAACAGAACAGACAGCTGCAACTTGTTCCAAACGTGAGTCTTTTCCAGCAAATCGTTCCAATTAGGCACGAACACGAGGCTCGTTCTGGTGAAAAGAAAAGCACATGGCTGTCTTCTTTCGGTAAACAGAGCTGCCGAAAGCCTCGTTTGTCGTCACACTCAACTTAATCAATTATGTCTTCATAAAGGGCGGTAGACAAAAAAAAAACAAGCAATTAGCAGACGGAGGAGGCCGAGACACAGGAGTTTCTGAGTGAAGTCTATTGATGTGCAAAAATGGCATGCTTAGATTACTGTGGCAACCATGAGAGAGGAAAACCCGGCAGGAGACAGAGGAGAGCACGACAAATTAAAAGTGACAACAGACTGAAAGAATAGCAGCATGGCCCCATTACCCACAAGTCAGTGGAAATTAAGAAGTAATTTTTTTTTTTTTTTTGGAAGCCATGATAAACAACGACCTATGTGAGTTTAATAAAATGTTCCAGCTCTCATTGAAACAAAAAGATGAGACTGTTCTGTTCCTGTACATATAAACCCAAATTCTTCTTCTACACTCAGAAGGTGCGTTGTATAATGTTTACTCTAATTTAAAGTATTTAACTGCCAATATTTCTATGCATTTTTTCCATTTATATGGCAGGTTGGCTTTGTTATTTGCTAGCAAACTGTGGCACTATGTTAAATTGGGATCATTATATTAATTTTAAAAAAACACTATTCTTTCGCACTTACTTTATGCTACATGTTAGGCTGGAAGTACTGTAGCTTAAGATAACAACAATTTTAATGCCAGGGTTTTAGATATCTGGTCAACTTTGGGAAATTAATGCTAATTAATCTATTTTCAACATACTGTACAGTAATAAACAGCCAAATCAGTGTAACTGTGAGGTATAATCAATTATTTATGGCATTTATATAATTTTTTTAGCAGTTCTACCTCACTCTTGTTATGTTGGTAGGCTGACTGAACTGATTAAGGTTTTCGCAATGCAGAATTCAAAAATTTTAAGTGAAACATGAACTAAGAATTTGTCTTATAATCACTTTATTCTGACTTTACTCAAAAACAACCTCAATAGTGTCTTACCACCAGCTCAGAGAACATGCCATCCAGCTCATCATATCCGGGCATTGGCAGGGACGGCTCCATGGCCTGCAGGGCGAAGTCCTCCCGAAGTCTGTAAGTGATCTCCGGGTGATCGCTGCTGTTAAAACAGCAGAAGAAGAAGGAGAGGCCACCATGGCCACCTCCTGCGCGCTTCCGAGGAGCCATGGCTGTCCGATGTGTCAGGCCAATCAGGTAGGGAGGGTNCCTCCTGCGCGCTTCCGAGGAGCCATGGCTGTCCGATGTGTCAGGCCAATCAGGTAGGGAGGGTGGGAGGCTCCGTCTGGGCCTCTTTACAGCCTCCTCCACCTCAGAGAATGGCCTCCGTCAGAGAGTACTGTGGAAACAGCGATGGGACACTGTGAGTCTTCAGCATGACCAAGAATCTTCACACTCCAAAGAGGGATTTACAACAAAAGTCATCAGGAAGATATTCCTTTTTTCAATGGGACTGAATACATAGATTTCTTACATGGAATCCAAAGCCCTTCTGCAGGACTCCAGGGACAAAATAGCAAAACCATACAATTATAAAACAGAATTGTTATTTATTAACAGCCAGGTGACACAAAATCTATTAAGCCTTTGAATTTTCCACATTAACTCTCTGCACTTATGGTAATGGTTATAGACGCAGGGTTATAATTTTTGAAGGGAAAGTACAATGCGCCACATCAGTGATGACGAGCACTGAAAGATCTAATTATATCGCTTACACAATAGAGTCCCAGGAGAGTATGGAGTTTGAAATGGAGACCATAATTTCCCGGGATTAGTGTATTCAGACCTTTTCAGTTCTCTTTCCTTCCCATTCAGCGTCGGCTTTCCTCTAAAGACGTAATGAGTGATGATTAGAAGGGTGTGTTTACAAAGGTCACGGTGAGAGGGTTGTGAGGGTTTTTGTTATTTTTGAGACTTGCTTGGTCTCCATGAGTGAAGTGCAAAAAGAGGCCAACCTATAAACCCTGAAACCAACAGGAGTAATCTGAAAACGAACACTTACTACATTTGGACTGATTGGTGGAGTTCATGTCAAACTCTAATGTAACACTCAAGACTTTTGCTTCGATCAGTTAAGTGGTTCTGTTGTACCTGTACAAACAAAAGTACTACGACACCTGTCTCATACTACCTTTATAACCAAGATTAGGCTGATATATTTGTCTTGCACCCTCTCGCAACTGTAGTTTACCAGTTATGTGGGAAATGTCTGCTATCTACCTCTTGTTCTGTTGGACAAATGCCTCGACTGCCCTGCCTTTGTGCCACCATAAGCAGAGCTCAGCTGCCGTAAATAATCAGCATTACTGAAGAGGGCTGAGCACATGACAGAAAGTTTTATCCTGCCAAGTGAAAATTCAATCTAAATTTCCCAATGCTTAAAGAAGATCAGTTTTTGTTCATGTAATAATAACCCTGTTTTCATCTGTTCAGAGGCCTGGAAAAAGATGAAACTGTACGCAGAGTAATACTGGTTGAATTTGAGACAGACCTCAACGCTCACTGTTTAAAATATTTGTTCAGGGGTCAATGACTACTTCATGTGTTAGGGTTAGGGTTATAATTAATCTAAAATCATAGATTAAGCTATAATGAACAAGTCCATGTGTACACAAAGACACACACTGTTGAGAGGAGACAGCTGCAGTACGGGACCTCAGACCTGCTGGCATACCTCCAAAGAAGAATAATGGAATAAAGTGCAGAGGATCTGCAGGCTGTCTGGTAAATAAAGACATCATGTTCGGACATACAGGAGGACCACTGTCAGCATGTCTCATAAACAGCTCTCCCAGATGGCCCAAGCTTCACAATGACCGTCTTCAGGTGACCAGCGTCATGCTTGACAAAGGCTAACATGTATTCACATTGTATATATTGGCTCAAACATACAGGATTGCTGGTATGTTCTTTAACAGTAGCTTCCTATAAGTCTGAGACTTTGCCCAGACAGCACATATCATGCACATATCATAAATCATCTAAATTAAATCTGGTTAAAGATGTCTTTCACTGTAATCAAAGATCATGGGTCAGTCACTATGCTTGCTAGCAAGCTCAGAAAACAGACTTTGCTATAGCTATCCATTGTAAAGGAAATAGTTAGGGCGCTTCCACCAACACGGAACAGGTTCCGTTCTGGTTCTTGAACCTAATTTGGAAGCGTTCTGAGCATTGTGACCAAAACCAAATGGGTTCAGAACCAAAAACGCCACATTCTGTTTGGAACCAGAAAATAGCAGGACCTGAGACTGGACCCATGACAACATCATAAGTAGGCATGCACTATTCTACCTTTGCGAAACTGAAAAACAATGGTGACATCCAAGTGTGCTCAGCGGTCTGCATCATATCTATATTTGTCTCATGTAATTCTATTGGATTGAAGTACTTTTACTAAGATGATAAGTGCTTGCAGGTAAACAATGCAGTCCACCATCTTGCTTATATTTTCAGAAGGCCAACTATGCTGATAAAATTATAGGTTAAGCTGTAATGAACATTTAATTAGAGCTGCAGGAGGGTATCAGCCAAAAACATGTGAGTCTCATGATGGCCAACTGTAAAAAAAAAAAAAAAAGAAGTCAAATAAAACCAACAATGAACAAATTTGTTTGATTAATAGAATCATTCATCTACTGTAAATAAAGCCAGAAGGTGCATGTATATATCAGTGCGCAGTGAATGTAAAAGCTTTTCGTGTTCCACATATACAAGCTGCCTGAGACACACAAAGGCCACATGTGGAATAAAGTACACAGCAGCTCGTTCTTACTAACACATTGAATAGTCTATTTATTGACACATCCTTGACTTCTCCAAATAGACTACCAGAGGCCTCAGCAGCAGCTGCTTGGCTTCACGCTCACCATCTATTCCAACATGAAGGGAAGAAGCATTTCAAAGCTCTCTTTGACCATATTAGTTCACAAAACCGCCCATCTTTTCCATTAGCTAAAGCAAGCTGTAAACTTTGTATAAACTTTTGAGCCAGAACGAGACAGAGCTGGTCCTCGTCCAAATGCAGAAATGTGCCATTGCTGAGCCATGTGGGGAAGTGTGTGAGTACAAAGACCAACCAAGAGATGGACCACAAGAGGAAAGCGAGAAGGAATGTTAATGGCTGAATCTGCAGACTGCACTGGTGACACGTTTGTGTTTGTAAATCTATTAACCTGTGAGACCTGAGTGCTCCGACTTTTAGCCCAGGAGATCATCTGTCAGACAGTCAAGGTTCTCAGCATAACAGAAGCCTGTCGGGACAGGAGGACATTAAAGTCATAGCCAGGTGAGCCTTGCGACCCTAAACAACAACACCTTCCACCATTACCTGCTCTTACCGAGACAGATTACCTCCAATCACAGCTCACCAATATATACAAGGCAACGACTCAAAATGAACCCTTTGCTGTTCAAGACAGGAAAGTTAGCAGATTGTGTTGGAACAGTAATTTCCAGCTGTTACTCTTGTAGCAGTCATGTCATGTAGTAATGTCAAGTAAGAGCTGCACAAGAGGAACACTGTTTATACCAACATAATAATTCATATCCATCTCTGGTAAACCGCTGCTTACAGAAGAAAGCAAATTCTTTTATACTCCTTCATTCATACACATTTGGTGATGAAATCCACCCACACATATTCAAACAAATGCTTCTCTCTTTGTAGGAGATTTCTATCCTTGGATAGCCTCCTTGTTTTCTTGACCATGTGGTTTCTCTGGTGACCTGGCTTGAGCCCAAACTGTAAAAAGAATCCCAGTGTTTGTAAAGTGTGCGTAAGGCCGTGCATGGTGCCTGCTGAGATCTCTTCATTAAACCTGCTGGTCTGTCAGGTCTGCTGAACAAAAGGCAGAAGTCGAGAAGAGCATCTGAAGCTAAACAGAGACAAGCTCACGTTCCGAAACATGTGCAAAGGGGAATGAAGAACAGATATCAACAATTCAAAGATGCCCCGACACTTTTCATCCATCTGCCTCCTTGTAGTCACGCCAAGACATAATTTTTTTTCCTTTTCCTCTCCTTGATTTTGTTCTGTCCATTTTGCTCATCTCTTGAACCTCCTCTCCTGCTCATTGTTGCTTCAAGATTTGATGGAGCTTTATTCTGGAAATCATGTGGACTAGATTTCTACAAAGATATTTAGGTTGGCCAAAGTTGCTGGTACAAACACCATTCCAACAGCAATAACCCTTAGTGCAAAATACCCCTAAGCAAGACACACAATCTAACTACTCAAATACTGACTGGCACTGTGGCTTTATTGATTGATTTTCATTTTGAGAGTAAACACTGGCAAAGACTTAGAAACAGAAGATAACGCAGGTCTAGGTGTAAATACTGCCAAGAATCATGCCTGTTATGAGGAAGGAGAAATGCACAGAAATATACTATCAAAATAGTATTTAAGCCAAAATGCAGTTATTGAAATCAAATACACAGACCAAATACCCATAACCAAACAGTAATGATGCAAATATAGTCTGTCATAAAATGATTTTTAGAACGGTTTGTGTCACCAGAAAGTAGCTTTTGTGAATAATTTGTAGATGCTAACAGGTCAACTTGAAGCTGATGTTGATAACCCAGCACATGCTTGACTTGTAGCAGGAATTCAACATTAGACAGTTCGCAGTGGACAATAGTGGATTAAAAACAGACGCGTGAAATACTTTCTGCATCAGCTGGCATCTCTCAGCAGCTTCTATGACAACACTGTACTTTAGATTTTTGTACTCAGACGCTTAAATTAATGAACACAGCTGAGCTCTTCATCCATGTCTGTAACTGAGCAAAGTAGCACAGCATCCAAAGGCAACAGAGGTCTGAGAATATTAGAATTAAGGAAACAGGCTGTTAGGAAGCTGTGACCCAATGCTGAGTTTGTCCTTCATCTGCTGTGAAAAGTCTTATCTGCCCTATTGAAATGTCCTTGAGCAAGACACTGAATCCCTGACTGTTCTGACCCTGAACTTTGACCTCTGGCCTTTGCATTGGGAGGGGGTGAAATGAGAAAATGAATGACTGGAAAACTGAATCAATGAAGAGTCACGTGAATACTGATGTTGTTAATTGGCTGTTGAGGTATAAACAGTTTTGCTACAGTAGGCACACAAGAATGAACAATTGGTGAAAAAAGAAACAATCTTTTCTTTTTCTGTGGGATTTAGGATGGATCGGACTTTCGATTTCACGATCGTGTCATTACATTAGATTCATTGGTATACTGTCGAAATTGCAGTTAGAGCTGTTTCATATGATTCTTCCACAAACAAAAAAGTGGAGACATTACATGTGTTGGGGATTTCATGGTCTGCACTGTGTTTCATCATTTTAATTGCAAGAGGTGGATGGACTTCTTCAGCACCATGGGATTGTTATGCACTGGACTTGGTCATTTATTTTGGCTCAGGAGTAACACAGTGAAGGCTTGTGGAAGTCTTTTCATCAAAATACACAACCTGCTCCCAACTTAAACTCAATCGCTTAACCTGTGAAATCCAAAACAGTTTGACTTAATAGGAACATTACTTCTTAACCATAAAATTTCAATAATAACAACATTCATTTAACAATTAGCTATCACTTTTAATGCAGCCGTACTTATTTAGTAATTAAGTTCAGGTTAAACACAGTGTTTCATATTCTCTGGGGTTCCCCTGCTTAGCAATAAAAAAAAGTGATGCCCATTTGTCTTGCACAGCTGGATAGCATGCATAGTCCTAGCTCTGTTAATTACTTAATGGCAGCTTCAATCCCCAATGAGTAAACACTCACACACTTTGACACGTTATGGAATAACTGGGCCATGATAGAAATGCTGACTGTCAAGGTTAAGAGGAGATTAAAATCACCATTTAAACTCCAGAGAACCATCAAAACTGTCCAGAGTGGAAGCAGTAATCTGCAGAAGCTCAACTCTGTCGCATTTGTGCTTGTGTGCATTTAGGTAATAGGCCCATTTGACAAGACATGACAAAGGCATCGCCTGTGAAGCATTAATGTCACATGGCTGAGGGCTGTGGGTGTAGTGCTGAAGATCCCTCTCAGATTACAGGATTAACAGACAGAGACACGGAGAGAGCAGAGAGAAAGGGATAACAGCAGAGAGACAAAGGAAGGAAGGATTTCTTCCCCTAGCTGATACAGCGTACGCTTTGCTAAGGGGCTGCAGGTCATCCAGGATCAGCTCTTTCAGGACTTTGAACTTGTCTGATGGACTGTTTGACCACGTGACAATGTTACTCTGAGCTAACATGTTTCTTTGAGGACTGTCACCATCTTATAAGTATGCATACATGTTGATTTGTATGTTAATTTGGAACAACAGTTATTCTGGTATTGAGAGTAATTTCTGGCCCCCCCAAAAATTAAATTCAGTTTATAAACAAAACTGTAATTTTTTTTTCAGTAAATTTAGTGGTATATAATAAAAATGGTTTTCTTCAGGTAATTACACACAGATACAGCAGGAGGTGGAGCTGCAGTAAATCTGCCTTCTGTAAGTGAGCTCTATTAGACCTGTTACATAAGGTAATGTGATTGTTTTCCACATTCTTCCTCATTATGCAGACTAATGCTCTTCAGATGATTCAGAGGAGACATTATCATAGCTTGTAATGACTCAGAGTGGTTTAGAATGAGTGTCGGCATCACCAGGCATACACAAAGTTACTAATCAGGTCTTCAGTATATCAAGACTTTCAACTTTGCAATCTGTGGCTATTAACAGTCTTTGCGTCGGTGACCAGAAAAGTTTATGAAACAAAACATTGACCTCAGCGCTGATAAACATGTGTTTGTCAGTAATGTGGCTTGGCCGTTTAGGAAAGATTCTGTCACTGGTGAATCTAATTTGCGGTACCTTTATGCAACACTTTCCCAAGGAAAAGCCATGATTTAAAAACCTGTGGATGGTTCCTTTAATGGCAGACAAATAAGTTTGCTGGCTGTTTTAACTTTTATACCTGGATGTCATTCTGTGGTTTACTAAAATATTTTGTTGGGAAAATTAATGAAATTATAATTAGAGTTTAATTGATCTTTAGTAAGAGCTAGCACTGAATGTCATTTAAAAACTATTCGATGGCATTACCTTTAATCTTTAGGTGAATGAATTATGGTGGAAAGCACATAATGTAAATTTAGGATTTGGGAGTGTCAGACTGCAATGTAGGGAGGATAGAGATTAAAAAGCAGGTTAAAGGCTGCTGCTCTTTCCACGGGCAATGCTGTCAAACTTGTTCTGCAGACAGACTCTCCAACCCCCCACTCTTAACGTGTTAGCATTCTTACTCAGGTCAAACTTTCAAGTGGAGGTTACGCTCAGGGCAAAGAAGAAAGCTTCTCAACAATGTGACAGTATCCTGACCAGGGTTTGGCTCCTATATAGGTAATAAATAAAATATAATCAAGATCAATCCTTATCATTGCACTTTGCTGACTGTATAGCTTTTAATCAATAAAGGGAATGTTTAGCATGCAGCATACGTGTTGTCTTTTGAAATAATTTGCCTAATTTGCTACAGCAGTTGAACTTTTATGGCCATCGTGCAGCTTTCACTTTATGAAGTGCAAGGATGGTTATCTCAGCTATGTCAATTTGCAATGCCAATTAGCATCCAGTGTGTTTGGATGTTCTGCATGTACATGTTCTATACTGTACTGACTTGCATCTGATGAAACAAAGAATGTTCAGGTGGTGGGAAGACAGCGTTCTTTTTAGGATTGAAGTTTAACTCACTGCAAGGGTCTTTAACTGGATTGCATTTCATAATCAGGACACAATATTATGATCAAAATAAGATGCTATAGACAGTCCGTGTTTATACAGTCAATTGTAACGCAACCAGTGGATCAACAAAACCTTTATTATAAGCAGACCTGGACAAGACATAACCTTCATTAAATTAGTGTCATCAAGATCATGACTGTGTTATACGTTTGTGCTTAAATTATTTCTCTTTCAATCTGATTAGTTGATGAACAGAAGATTGGTTGATGACCATTTTGATGTTTAAAGGTTTTATCCTCTAAAAATAAAAAAGCCTTTATTCAGCTTCTTAAATATGAAGATTTGCTCCTTTTCTCTGTTTTATAGCAGAAAAAGAAAGAATTTTTTTAAAATATTGGTCAGACAAAGTAGCCTAATCAGTTTATATTTTAAAATGATTAATCAAACAATTTCAACAGATTAACTGATAATAAAATAGAAGTTAACTGTATTCCTTCTGTGAGCATTACATGAACAGAATATCAGCATCAGTGTAAATAAGCAACAAAAATTAAGAGCAACTAAAGAAAGCGCAATTAACAAAACCATATATTCTCATAAGTCACGGACTCTAATCTTTAAGGTAAATATCATACAGCACCAATAATAATCATTACCACCATCTCTGGCTGTGCGGGCAGAACATTAAACATTGCTATTTGTACAACACAGCTAGGCACAGATCAATATTACTGACAAATGCAGGTTTATGTCTGAGTAATAAAGCAGACAACCTTATAGAACGTCAATAATGGGCGTGGAGAGCGATGTAATCTCTGCTAGGATACCCTGAGCCGCAGTCAGCCCTTTAAAAATCCCTACCTCTTCCTCAGTTGCTATGGTAACCAGAGCAGTGGGTGACCTCTGCAAGCTGGGTGGGTGATTTAATGTAAACCCCCTCTGCCTCACATTACCCTCCTTTTTAATCTGCTCTGGATATTTAGAGGGGAGAAAATAGGCTTTTTCCCTCTAATTCAGAGGACAAAACAAATAACAACCCCACTAAGGATTACAGGGTGAAATCTGCTTTGCCATCACGCAGAAGTACAAAGACTCTCTCCAGTCACTTGTTGTCAATCGATGCATGTAGTATTTGAGCTCAATGTGGGCATGTGCTCCTGTGAAAGAGGCAGAGGGCAAAGAGAGGAACCTGAGAAGGATGAGCGGCAACAGGAAGTGGGTGAGACTGAGCAGACCCTTCTCCCCTCAAGGTGACTTTCCTCTTCATTGACCTGATTATCTGCACTCCGCCCCCATGATGGAAAAAAGTAAGCCATCCTCTCTCTCTCACACACACACACACACACTTTACACTGGGCTGTGCCAACCCACAGAGAGAAGCTGGTGGGAGGCAGCAGCCCGTGTGTGTGTGTGTGTGTGTGAACACATATTTTGAACATCACCTCACCTGATCTCCACAGCAGCCTTGTCATTATGGGGCATTCCCCACATACAGAGGACAACTCTCCCACCATGAAATCAGCCCCGGGGCCCGGTTGGAGAAGACTCCCATCCTCCCCTCCCCCCCTCCAGTTTCTACGGCAACATCGTTTTCCACACCAGCACCTCCTAATTAGATAGACATGACACAATCACCTACGTCTTGTTGACTGGAATCCAGCCTGTATCATGGGGAGTGATACAGAAAACCNCAATCACCTACGTCTTGTTGACTGGAATCCAGCCTGTATCATGGGGAGTGATACAGAAAACCAGCAGCCCAACTCCCCTCACACACACACACACACACGTACACACACAGAGATAGACTCAGCGTATCTGCCGGTCACATGCATGTCCACACAGACATTCCAGTCAGGAGATAGCCGGCTTCAGCTCCTGCTCCCACGAAGAGTTTCTCGCTCTAATTTAATTACAGAGCAGAAAGACGGTTCATTCAGGTTGCTTACCCTTTCCGGGGATGATCTTGCCGCTGTTCTACTGTGAGCATTCCCTTTTTATCCTCATCTCACTGCAGTATCCAGCTTCCTGCGCTGTTGGCAAAAAAAACGATGCTTGTACCCGTCATACAGCACAGCATTTCCTGCTCAAGGTAATCCACACAGATTCAAAGTCGTCTGCATGGGGTTGGACTGACTAATAAGCACCTTGGCCGTGCGAATCCCAAAGGTTGTCAAAATCAGCCAAGGGGCAAATCCCATCACAGGCAGCAGCTAGATGCAGGATGTTTTCTCTAATGTCAGGGGATGCATTCACCATGCAGCCTGAGCTGATATCAAAGAGCCTGGAAATAACCAGCTGGCCAGCGAGAACTTCTTGGTGTATCCACTCCCTCCCTAACCTCCGTCTCTCTCTCTCTCTCTCTCTCTCTCTCTCTCTCTCTCTCTCTTTCTCTGCAGAATGCTGTGGGGGCAGAGGGGACAGGCACAGATGTTACTGGCTCCAGACCACACCCCTTTTCAACACTCCTAGTCCTAATAGGATGCAGCCGAGCTGTGGCCGCCGCCTAGCCGGCCCCCTNCTTTTCAACACTCCTAGTCCTAATAGGATGCAGCCGAGCTGTGGCCGCCGCCTAGCCGGCCCCCTCCCCCTTCTCTGCTTTTGGACAACTTGTTTAAGGCTGTTTGAAGAAGCCTTGTTTGGAGAGCTGTTTGCAGAAAATGAAGCTAAAGGTGTAGACTAGTGCGTGGTGCAAATGTGTGTGTGTGGGAGAGGGAGAGAGATAGAGAGATAGAGATGTGGAGCAGTGAAGTGTTACAGTAACTGTTCCAATGATAAGACAACTGACAAAATATTGAAATACTGAGAGGTTTTCAATCTAAATAATCTCAGACATGCCTGCATGATTTACAGTCAAGTATCAGCTAATTGTTGCTTCGCATACACACATCACTAAGTTGCATCACAGTGACATTTTCTAAGTGATCAAACAACAAAAGGAAAAGAAATGATAAGCATTTACATGCAACATGTTGCGTAGATTCAGTCAAAAAATTCACAGCAATTACTTTTTCTAGGAGGGAGTGGGTTTGCAAATTAGTATGTGACTGCAGACAAAAACGCAGTTACAGTGTTTATGAATCAATCTGACATTTTAACCATGTGATTTCACAAAGACCAATAATGTACAATGTTACAATAAGTTATTTCAGTCAAGTTAGTTGCTCTATTTCATGAGTTTTCGAGGCACATATTGAGTTTAATTGAATAAATAAAATCATGTTAGGTTAATACAAAACTTCTTATACAACTCTGTGACTCTGACATTAGAACTGTGACCTTCACTTTCTTTTACATTCTGTTGTAAAATTGAAAATTGTAGCATGGCATAGTAGCACTTGAGCTGTGAGTATATTCTTTTAAATATCAACGCAGTACTCGGTGCATTACAAAATACCAGGTGAACGTTCAGCATCTTACCTCATACTATTATCTCCTGAGCATTGTGTGATATACAACATTCACAGTGTAAAGGGCCAAAACAAAGAAACTAAAATGTAGCTGTACAAACACATCAATAATTGACCTCAGCGTAAATGTGAATGCTGTGTTTTTAGTCAGATGTTATCAGGACACTGGTGCGGTTTTGGGGAAACCTGGCAGGGTCAACACAATAAAAGCAACAGCTGTGCAATCAAATACAATTCAACACATCAGCACTTCAACGGATCATTGTGAGGCTTACAGTGTCCAGTTTTTGTTGACTGTCAGAGAAGTGTTGATTCAACTTTCTCCCCACATATGCATACACCCACACACCTTCACCTGACTTACAACATGTAGCATCCATGCTGTACTGTACAAATAGGAGGTGGCATAATAAGATGACGCATGGTGTTGGTGTTGAGTAGGTCTAGTCTTTGTCAGAAGCCATCTACCCATTTCAGGCCCTACAGGTTTTTAGAAAGGTGTTTACCCAGTGTCATTTATATGTCATTCATCTCCTGTTCCTCAAAGGTGAGTCAAGCAAAAAAAAAAAACTAATGGGTACGTGCATTAAGCATGTCACCCTACTCCTGTATGTATTTTCTTACACAACTAGTTTTGGATTATCAGCATGAAGAACAATTGATCCAGCAGCACATAAACGTATTCTATCACATCTAATGCTGTGTTCACTGTGAACTCGGCAGAATTTTCAAGTTTCAACAGGGAAAAGTGCAAGAAACTTGGAATTGATTAAAAAAGTGAAAATATGCTCAAACAGTATTACAGGGTGAGTACTCTATTAGTAATTGTAATTATTAATTGTATTAATAGTACTTTATTTATAAATGAACATTTAGAAGTGTTTTCTTTAAATCAATCAGCATATGGACACAGTAACTGGTTAAAAATATTAACATTGGTAATGCAGTAGCTGTTTTGAAACAGTAAATAGCTCAGAAATGTTAATGTGTAGCTTCTTTTGGTCCAGTGGAGCAAACAAAACAAGAGCTTTCATAGCATCTCCCACTTTCTTTCCTTCAAACACACGGTCATAAACAACGTAATTCCAAGCTCCGACTTCCCAGTTCCGAGGTACAGCGAACGCAGCATAAGTCAGACTGCAGAGTCGTGACCCGTGATCACTAAAGTTCTGGTGTCAGGCTCGGACAGTCCCCTACCGATGTCAATTCACAAATCAAAACTTAAAAGCAACGCACAAAAGATTTGTTAATAATAATTTAAGGTTTTAATTTAAAAAAAGCCTTTTGGAGTCAAAAGGCAGCTACTGTAAAGTTGGCTGCAGCTTTTAGTTTTCTGGACCACTTCCAAATGACACGTTATAGCTAGCTGACATAACATACTCTTCTGTTGAATTTTTACATTTCCATATTGCAGGACTGGTTGACCCAAGAAACGTACAGTTACGTTTTATTTCTTCCAAAAGTGGCGTTACAGATGTCGGCATTACAGATGAACGATAACGGTGGAAGTCCTGGTTAGCTGCCTCTGTAAAGAATGTCATGCAGCTGGAATAACAGACAGGTCCTGTTCCAATGGAGGGTCTTTCTCTGCTGGAATGAATCATCAGTGCCAGTAAAAGCCTGACTGGACCTCAGTTGCTACAGGTACGTACAGCAGAACACACCAGCCTGTCAGGATGCTTTAAAGCTGTCCGTGCTCCATTTCCAGAGACAAGTGGCATCGCTTAGCATCTCTATGTTGATTTGGGGGGAATTTAATTAACAAAGTGATGATGGAGTTTGTTTTTGGATATGTCTGCAGGTCTCTGTGGAACCTGAGCCAACTCACAATGTAGTTATGATGTTTGAGGGCAATGTCACTACCAGTGGATGTTTTTGGAAGCTTATCTATGACAACACACTTCAGTCATCCTGACTTCCACTCTCCTTAATAATTTCAAATGGTATGAAAAAAAAATACTGACTAAACCTGGCACAACCAACCAACCCTAAATCATTTTCCCAAGACACTTAGCAACACTGTCAATTTTTTTTCAAGTGATCTTTAGGCCATTTCAGACCGCAATGCAATAACAGGTGCCAAAGCAGGAGTAATCAGGCTTTAGTGACATTATACATAAAAACCTGCTTCATTCCAGTGTTAGCTTCAGGCTATAGCATTGTTGAATTTAATGGTTAAGTAGCAAAGCAGCAAAACACACTCTACACTCCTCCAACAGAAACTGAAAACAAAATGACGTTTGGGTGAAACTTCTCTCTCTTTACTGAACTTTCTTTTTGGTTAATTATTAAACACTGAACAGCAGCCAAAGCTCTACTTTACCAGTTTCTTCCTGCTGAGTCACTCGCAAATTATTTAAAAAAAAAAAAAAAAAAAAAAAAGCAAATCCTGATGTATTTAAACTCCAGCTGGATGTATTCTTGTATATGCTTGATAACTGCAATAAATTACTCTCATGGCATGCAGTATAATTTATTTAGAATTAAGTTAAATTTGAAAGACACTGCAAATTATTTTGCAGTTGCTTAGAAGGAGCTACAGCTTAAGAAACAAAATTACACCGACATGGAAACATTAGAGCATGCAAATGTGATTGGTTGCGGACAGCCGTCGAGCACGCAAAGTTCAGCTGTGATTACAAGCTTGTCGACCGAGATTCTCTGGTGACTGTGTAAGAAATGAAAAAAAAAACTTTAGTGAACTGTTAATCGTTGTGCTCGCAGCGCTGATGAAACACAAGGTCAGTCAAAACTCCCACATCCAGGCACATGAGGAAACGTTAGGTAAGGAATGGAGCAAGAAAGACATAGAAGTGCACCTCCACATCTGTGTGAAGAGTTTGTGAAACAGAAAAGAAAGCTCTGCTGCTCGCTTATGTCATGGCTGAATCATGATAGACAGGTCCTAAATATATTAAAAAAAAAACAAAAAACAGAGGCGCAGACTATTGCGGAGGCATGTGTGAAGGGGAACATTATATTATGGTCTGTATCATGTGGTGGCACTGTACAAATTTCATTCAGGGCGAGGCCATATCTATAAATTCCACCCGCGCGGCCCTTCTCTCAGAGGAGACCCTAATGATCACAAATTAAATGCCAGGATTAAAAAGGGTCCCACTGGTGTCTACCCACCCTCTGGAAAGCTTGTAATTACCCTCTGGAATAGCAACGTCCATCCCAGAAGGAGCATGCGACTTTCCGCGTCCCATCAACTCTTTAGAAGGCAGTCGAGCAACTGCAAACATGAAAAGCAAGTTCAAGGAAAGCTGCAGCAGACATGACAGAATATATTAGTGCCACTCTGTCAATTCCACATCGGACCGTGAAGGAGGCACTGAGTTTTCCTCAGAGTGAGGATAGATGGACAGATGTCAGGAAGTCCATCTGCTGTAGTATAGCTACTGCAGTTATTACAGCAAATTTATTAAGGAGGTCTCTTTTTTGGCTTGCCCTTGTGAAAATGTACTTGTTCAGAGTGTAGTAGTAATGGTAGTAGTAGTAATAGTAGTTGGCTTTGCTCAGTTACTCAATAAAAAAAGCTTATTTTTGATCTTTTCTCAATCACCAGTCAATAAACATTTACCTCCCAGTCAGAGTAAATATTTACGGATACCAAACAGTATTTTATCAATCAGAATATTGATCATCTCAAATAATGACGAGCGATTGCTTTTCATGATTCAGTAAACTAGGATATGTTCTACACTGGAAACAAGCATTTCTATCTCCTCTTTTCTGATGTTTTAACTCTAACATTGCAAAATTCTACTCACAGAGAAACCCTAGATGAGTTAAATCTACAAAGATAAAAAAAATGAAAGGCATTTCCTCAAAAAAAAAATTAGGAGGTGAAGGGCTGCAGCTGTGGTGAAAACATGCTTGTAATAGATTGTCAGAAATTAAGGGTTAAAAAAGGCTCTGGCTTAACTTGTTGATCCCCCAGATGGAGGCCGAGCTTACTTCGCTTAAAAAAAAAAAAAAAAAAAATCATGGTTAAGGTTTGCAGTGCAGAGGCAGATGCCATAATGTATTGAGTGTAACAGTGGAGGTAGCATAAACAAATCAACAAGAATAACGTTAATCCAACATAATCCAATCAGCATCCAGCGTCTCAGGGTGAAGACAGTTTCAAAGCCTATCAGCTAATGGCACACATTGACGCTCTGAGAATTAGCTAGCATGTGAAAAGGTCTGAGGTCTCATATTTAACCACCGACCCAGATGTCAGACTGGCTTATAGCCAACCAGAAACATAACTAACAGAGTCAAAGTCTAAAGTGAAATCAAGTCAGCACTCACAGCATCCATGTTTGATTGAGGGCTGAATTACAAGCTGCTCATCTCAAAACGTGTCATAAGCTGAGCAGAGAACAATGACATGGGACTAAACAAAATATTACAGCTATGAAAATTAAATGAAAAGCCAAAACTGAGATCTGGGCAATGCCAAGGAAAATGGAACCAAAACACAAACAGCAGAAGAGGATGTTAGAGGATGTTAACAAGGCCACCTGCTGTTTAACACCATGGACCTGACAGCTTTTGCCCTGAGACACAAACAACAGCACTCAAGCTACATGTTAACCCGAGGACCAGCATCGCAAGTGGTTATGAAGTTTCAGATTAGTCTTCATACCACAGTCTGATGCAGCAACTATAAATCATAATGCTGGTAAAAGTATAATATGTTACATAACTAAGAAAAGAAAGACAAGGTGAAGGACAATAGTCGTCACCAGAAGCTGTAACACAATCACGTCTGACGCACATTTAGCTGTTGATGCAGCTGGTTCCGTCAGACTGTGAGGCTGTTTTGACGGCTTCTCCCAAACTCTGGTAATGTTATCGCACAGATATGTTATACTGTGGGAAGCGGCTCCTTGTGCGGCTGTCTGGCCCCAGCCCGTAGAAACCAGGAAGTCTTCTGTGGCTACTGTGACTACGTTTCAGATAAACGATGAACATATCCTATCTGTGACTCCATACACGAGGAAAGAGAGTCAGTGCTATGTGCCAAGGGTCCTATGTTTCCCAGCTTTATATAGCACAATAGAGCACATAATGGGGTAGGGTTAGGGTTATTCTGTTAACACACACTTAATGTGTGTTAACAGAATATTGAACTGGGGAACATNAGGGTTAGGGTTATTCTGTTAACACACACTTAATGTGTGTTAACAGAATATTGAACTGGGGAACATGGGACCTCACAGCTTCTTTGGAACATAGAATCTGGGAATATAGGATCCTGAGAACATAGATACGCTCCCTGAGGAAGAGCAAGGGCGGCTTCAGTCTGCGTCCAGGCTTAATATAAAGCAAAATTTAAGTCACAATGCCTTTCGCAAGCTAAAGCAAAGAAACAGCAGTGCTATTGAAAACAATCGCAAACTCAACAAATTCAATAAGAATGTGCATGACTGACATCACTGGCGCCATTGAAGTCAACTCAGTTAGTGGGAAATTGCATTAGCATGACAAAACATACCAATGCTGTCACAGCCTAACACATAAGTGTGATACGGAGGATAGAGAAAACTAAAGAGTGTGTTTATTTTCTGATATATGAAGGATTATCCTCAATCATCAATCAAGATGGTTCACTTGACCGCCTTTGTTCAACTCCTCGCCTTAGCATCGTTGTGAGTTCTACCCCAAAGAGAATCGACCTAGAATTTTCTTAATTACTGAAAGACATCAGACTTGCATCCAATTTAGCTAATGAAACAAAATAAAGGAAACATCAGAAAGAGTCATAGCCTAAACATATTTTTTTCATCTCGGCTTTTTTAGTCAACAACTTGTCAGAACTTGAGGGGGCTTTCTGGAGGGCGGGGGCAGCATTTTCGGAGCAGGATAAAGCATGCAGGGCTCTGGCACGGATTGCCGCTGAATCTGATATCTTTCTGCACAGCCAGCTGTTTCCAGGCTTGTTACACACACACGTTGGATTTTCTGTCTTGAGGAGGCAACATGTTGGTATGGGACTTGTTCCTTTGAAGAGATGGGCAAATGTATTTTAAAAACAGGAAATGCCACTCTGCAAATCTTCTGCAAATCTGGGTGTAATTCTTCAAATGTCTGAATCATAAATATTGACGTAAAGTCGAAAGTAAAGTCCGTTGAAGTAACGGAACTGAAAGGAAGAAGCGTGATTAACCTGATGAGATGACTTTCAGGAACTTTGCCCAAATAAGCTTTATATTTTGTTGGTGTTAAAGCTGCAAACCGGAGGACAAGGCCTCCCACAGACACTTTTAAATATTTACAGATCAACTCTTTTGAATGAACACTGGCTGGACAAGGCATATTGGAGACTTTCTAAGCTCTAAACTAATATTTGCTTGTATCAGACTGAATACCTGTAAGTTGTGAAGTTGTACTGTCAGATACTGAATACACATTTACTTTAATAAATTCAGTGCAAGTATCAGCCTGAACTGATTAGCACACAAAATTCATTGTAAAACAAATGATGGCATTCAGCCAGCTGGAATCTCTCCTGCCACATAATGAAATAAAACAAAACCCAAAGTCGGAGGCTTCACAGAATCATCCAAACCATAAAATAATAACACAGTTCTAATTTCAGATATCTCTGCTTTGGGAATTCACATTAATAATGTGACCTTGAAGACAAAGGAGATAGAGGAGTGCATGGATTGAAACCTGAATCCTATGTGGCCCATAACACTCCCTCACAAACCACCATCTTGGTTATGGAACTCCCCCCCATGCACACACACACAAAAACACACACACATACACACACACACACAAAGGACAGAATCCACATGTCCCCTTTGTTTGAATTGGTGCAGAGCTACACTCTTTCAACATCTTGCGGCTGACGCACACAAGCGATTAATTTTGATGCTCATTGTCATGATAATCTGGAGTTTGCCTCATTTCTCTCGTTCTCTGTCTGGCAAGGCAACAGCCGCTTTGTAACTTCGTTAACTACAACACCACCAGTCACGGGCAGGAAAAGGGAAGCGGGACTGTTAATTAAAACTAAAACAAGCTGAGAAAAGGCTTACTTCAATCCAAAAAAAAAAAAAAAAAAAAGAAAAGAAAGAAAAACTAAATAAAATAATCCATATACATCCAGGATTTCCTGGAAATGAAAAGTGTCCATTAGGCAGAAGAGTTACAAGTCTGATTTTATATAACATAATTCATAAATCACTATTGGTCTGGGAGAAGTTAGACTTTGACAAAAAAAAAAAAAAAAAAAAAAAAAAGAAATCTTCAGTTTACAACTGAAGCTGGTCAAAAACAGACTGTTCTGTCCTGTATTATGTTGCTTCCTTGTCAGGGAAGCGCCAAAGAAATACACACTCAGTAAGTATGCTGTAAGGGGAGGTGGCATGTTTCCATAATGTCATGCCATTTCTTAAAGGAAGCTATTTTTCAAAGAATACAAACACCTTTGTGCAATCTACATGATAAAACATGATTTTAAGATGGTTTGGCTAATTTCTTTTGATGCATTGCAGCTACACGAATGCCAGTATATTATCAAGGTCTTCATCATCTTCAAAAGTCAGACTTAGTTAATGATGGAGTCACATTGCCTTCTATCCCTTAAAAATGTGATCATTTGACTTCCATTGTCCATCATTTTCCAAGACGGTGTTCTGCTTATTAAAAACGGTGGATATCTAATTTTGAAAAGAAAAGCTTCGTCTCTTAAATGGCCTTAAAAAGCAAAGCAGCTCTCAGAAGTAGCACAGCTTGTACCGTACTCTCAAGGGCACAACTGCAACAAGTTCAGATCGGCTCAAAATATAATTTCATGGGTCACCTAGTTCTAGTTATAGCACCATAAGACTGCAAATGGAGGCTTGTTTCTCTGAGGGGGCCTGGGCTGCGCTGGAAAAGCAATGACTCGACTAAAAAGCTTTTGACACACCTAATTGGTTTCGCTGGATGTGGGTTGATGCTGTAATGTAAGTGAAGTCAATAAGTATTTGGACGCTGACATTAGGATTCTTGGGTTTTAACAATTTGTCAGTCTGAAAATGAGATAACATACTGTAGAGTACATGATGATCCTGAGCATATTTTCTGACAGGTTTCAGATGTTAACATCAGATTTCATAATAAAGTTGACATCATCAAGCAGCTTTAATGCACTTTAATTGCAAATGAATCTGGAGAAGGAGCAAATAACTTCTCATGAAGGGTCCCTTTACTCACTGAAATGACAGATTGCTGGTCCGTCTAAAGCCCGTTAATTAAAAAGCTGCCACCATTCAGAGGCTGAGCTGGAAACAGAGTGCAGAGCCCTTTCAACTCTGGACAATCAGGAGGGTCAAGAGTCAGTGATCTTGAGAGGGGGAAAGCCGTTTGTAATCAATGGGTGGGAATCTGAATTCATCCATAAGCTTCAATGTTTTGCATATGTTTTTGTGCTTCAAAATTAGGCCAATCACAAAACTGAAAAGGTGGGTAGAGGACAAGAAAAAAAAAATAAAGCTTTTTGTGTTGCATCAAAATTAAAAGTTCCAGATTAGAAATGATGCATTTCCCCATCAAAAAAAACAAAACAAAAAAAAAACAACTCCCTCATCTTCAAAATCAAAATTTAGACGAGGGAGANAAAAACAAAACAAAAAAAAAACAACTCCCTCATCTTCAAAATCAAAATTTAGACGAGGGAGAGAAAACAGAAAGGGATTAATAAAGATTCCTTTTTGCTTTGCTTCCCTCAAGTAAATGAAGATGAGCAGATCTCCAGCAAGGTCAAGGTTGGGGCTTAGTAGAGTCTTTGATTTACAAACCCACATTTTAGAGTAAAAATTAAAACAAGCTGCCGTTTCCCAACTTGACCACAAAGGAACAATCCTCAAAGAGTGAGGTTGGGTCCTGGGTGTGTCCAGCAATGCCTGGCTAACCCCAGCTGTCCCAGCAATGAGGACAAGTGGAGAGCCGGGCCAGACTGGGGGTAGGGTGTGGCATGGCAGGGGTGCCATGGTGATGGAGCAGGCCTCGGCAGAGAAGAGATGCTAAATGAAGCCATTGTCTGGCCCAAGTGAAGCACACCGCACAAAGAATGGCACATTCAAACAGTCATACAGACCTATTGTTGTGGCCGACTAACAGAGTGCTGAAGATCTGCATTTATCCCACAGGATCCACTACAAGTATCACAGAGAACTGAAAAACCATTGGCCTGAAAAACACGTCTGCACTTTGACACTGATAAGAATGATACTCAAGTAAGGAACTTTTTTCCCAAAAAACTATTCAGGGATTCTTTGGTTCAGCTGGAAATTGCTGGCTCTGATTGCTTCAAGGAGTGACTTGACCAGGGACTTGGTCAAAATTGGAATTTAAACAAAAAGAAAAAATGTACAAGAAAATTTCTTATACATTTGTTCCTTGTGTAGACAGATTATTCTCCTCTAGCATTTCATTCACTAGGTAGTATACAGCAAAGAGAGGAAACTGAGACGGTGCTCATTAAAGCGTGAGTCAATAGTCAATCCTTGCCTGCCACGCTGCCTTGACGCTATTAGCCATCATCTCACCCACTGTGCCAATTCATACTCCAACTACATCAGCTGAATGCTTAAGGACAGTAATTACAGGCATTAACATGCTTTCAACAGTCAAACAGCATTCCACAGCGCTACCATTTAGTGTAATTTGTATGATTTGGAATAACAGCATAATTTCAATTTAACCAAGGATACTAAAAGCTGAAATAATGCTGGAGAGCTTAAGTAAGGATGAGCATTTCTATTCATTTTCCACAGTGAAAACAGTCATCAGGGGGACGGTTCAACACCTGCCTCTGTGCATTAATGCCAAAACGTCTGCATATCATGTTGACATATGGGGGTCTCAGCTGTGTTTAAGCTGCTCCACATCCACCACTGAAAAACATAATTACTATACCTCCCCTGTTGTCAGTGCTGTCATTTGCTCTTTCACTCTGTTGTCCTTAATGTGAGCCAACCAGGGAGGTTCTCCCCCCTGCTGCACTGCCAGTCTTGTGAAATCCAACCCTGAGTTCATTAACCCAGATCCCTGACACAGCTTCAGCAGCGTTTGTGTATATAAGAGATGTAAAGAGACAGAGGTGCAGGTACAATATGTAGCCACTGTTTCTGAACTGGTCAACATGACCTATTTCCTGTTTTCATAGGGGTGGTGTGTCTATCTAACATCTTCAGCGTTTGCAAATTTTCTCATATCAGATTGCTTAAGAAATCCTGGAAGAGTGTGACCTAACACTGTGGACTCTATTGATTGCTTCTCATTTCATGATAAGTTTTCAGAGCAATGGTCAATTTGCAGGAGTCTAAGAAAGCACTGCAGCTTGTGTCTCATTTGTGCTTCCAAGTGTACAAATGACTGAAATCAAGCCGTTGTGTTGTCGTGAGTTTCATCAAGAAGGCTTCATCTTTGGCAGATTTTGTTGCAGGGACAAGAGATAGAGTAACAACAGAAATGAAAGAGGACTCTACTATATGTTGCTGTAACAGACTGCTGTTTGTAGCAATGCAATGACATAATCATTTACTTTGGTTAATGCTGCTTAATACGACTAGTGTAGTTGCTAAGAGTAGCTCACAAACAGAGCTTATAATGGGATTTTCACTGTTATACCTGCCATGTCCTACCATAAGCCATTGTTCAGGTGTTGTGTTTTGTGTACAATGCCTAGTGCGTTGAAAGTATGATAAGGACTTTTGGCTAACAGCCAAGTAAACACACTCATTCCCAAAGGAATCTGACCATTTGCCCAAATGGTACATGTAAATACTGTGAAACAGGCTGTATAAGCAGGAGACCACAAAATTATCTGTCAACATGAATAGTAATTAAGTGATTAAAGTTTTAGACTGGACAAACATATAAATAATTTAATTCAACTGTATTATTTTCAATTCATTTTTGAAGAGAAGTTCATTTAAATTGAACTTTCAGTCTGCCGTCTTTCTGCATCTGACAGACTGCGTTCAGCCATGTCCTCTCATCTGCCTGCATCTCAGTGAGAAAGCAATGACTGCAAAAGTAGAGGTCATCTGGGAATAACATCACCAGACATAAAAAAAAAAAAAAAAAAAAGGCCCTAAAGCACAAACACCACCTGGACAAGCAGACACTTATGACTGAGACTAATCACCTGCAATCACAAAAACAAGACACGCAATTCAAATACCAGGGCTCGTCAAAGCTAATCTGTTACCAGCCAACTCCCTGTCTGTGCAGAGTTAAGGCTGTGGACAAAATAACACCCTGGTACACTGTGTCAGGCTTCTCCCATGTTTACAGTGAAAACATGTCAGTGGATCGCACTATGGTAAGCCCTCTCACAAGGCCACAGCCCATTACAAGCACATGCATGCCCTCAATGATTTAGAGCATTTTAATTCTCGGGAATGCAAGCTTTTTCTGATAAGCTCCTAACTGAGTACAGACCTACACTACAATGATTATACTGTTATAATCTCCATGCTGTGGTTGCTTACTGGCCTGTGAATTCACCTTTCAGCAATGAGTCACTTCCATTTCTCAAGAGTGAATATTAACCTACCGCAGGTAAAGTGTCATATATCTTAAACCTGCAGAGGCCAGCTCTAAAACGGTACGTTACAGCTGGTGTCCCTTTAATAGGGTCAATCACTTATACTGGATCAGCCAAGGAACTACATGGCATGAAAATGATCCAGAGATGACAAGTGCTTGTATATAATATAAATATAATAGAAATGTTTTTGTTCAAATGCAAACTTACATTGCCAAAGCATGTATATTTTCAATCAGTTGTGGTCCAGACTGCCCATGGATAATGGGTAAAAATAAAATAAAATAAATTAGTCAAATACAACATTCACTGAAGGCCTTTATTCTCTGTTCATCCATCTCGACAATAACCCCATCACCATAATAAACACTAACACCCTGTCCTCTTTCAATCATTCTCGAATATTTTACTCTATCTAAATTCCCTTTTAATGACATTTAGATATTTAAGGTTTTATTTCTGGAGGACACCTGGGAACCCCTGAAAACCACCTGCCCGAAGTCTCCCGTAAAGTTTTGTATTGTTAATCATTATACGAGCGCGGTGCGCTTCTCCAGGCGGACAGGTCTGCTTTCAGTCACAAATAACACAACTGTCTGCAAAACAGATGCAAATGCCACCCGACTCCTGTCACGTCAGTCTGCCTGGAATAAGTTTTTTCCCTCTGAAGCTATGAGAAAGCTCAGAGAATTAAAGCGAACACGTAAAAAAGCTTCAGTAAACTATCCATAGCTAGCTAGAATGGCCGTTGTATTGACCGGCCACACCGGTACGGAGGTCACCACCAGACAACACCATCAAACCGCAACCAAACGTCCCGGTAAAAACACAAAGCTGTTGTTTCAACAGACAGGCTTTCGCTTTGTTTTAACGGCAGCGTTCTTACCTCGTTTTGTTGCGCATTTTTCTTGTTAAAGGTGTCGACAACTTCATCAGGTAAGGAGAAAAGTAAGGCAACAAAAGCAGAGTCCAGACAGCAGCAGATGATTCAACCGACTGGTTGGTCCGGGCTGCCTGTGACGTCACCACAGTTACCTACACGACAGCTAATGCGCATGCGCTTGCCTTCGGTACTCCAATGCTTTATGGATGTTGTAGTATAGCATCTCTATCTATCTATCTATCTATCTATCTATCTATCTATCTATCCATCCATCCATCCATCAGCACATTGGCTCTGTTCTCATCTATTAGGCTTATTTATGCCTCAATGAATTTATTTCAGTACCACTTCTGTGATATCTCTGTTATTTGTTAAATATGAGTAATATTTCTAAAACATTTATGTAGTTCCTAACATTCTGATCATGACCATAGTTGAAAAACATATTCCATCCATATATTGCATTTGTCAGTGATTAAAATAATCAGTTCTATGGACAGCATTATAACCTGATACTCCATAGTATTTTATATCCTATGGAGTAATTCTATAAAATGCTACATAGTTTCTAATTTTGCATATATCCTCTTCAAGAATATATTGACACCAAGGAATAGTAAATGTTACAACTGGCCACATGTCTTTTCACATGATGCAGGGTAATGATTGCTAAATGTCATAGCCCAGTATATTGACAAATTTCAGGAGTGAAGGCAGCTGACATCCTTTTCCTCAGAACATCAATTAAATTTAGCTTGACCTTTGACATGTACATTAGTTTATTTTCAGAGGTATACAGAGATTCAGTCAGAGGAGGCTACAGCTCTACACTCTGCCTTAGGAAATCTATCCTCCACTGTATTCATACTTTCTGTAAGGACTCCTGTTTATGTTGTCTTTTAGCATATTTATCAAAGAATAGGATTTTCCTTGACTAAAAACTGAGGTGGACATACTGTTTGCTCTTCTGGTCCATAATGTGCACAGGCAGGAACATGCTCACCAGATGTGCCTGGTGTTCCAACTGTTTAATGCAGTAACAGATGGGCCTTTTTTCAGCACTTCTCAACTACTCAGCTGACGACTTAAATAAAGATTATAGTTTCAAGCCAAATTTCACGAGAATATACTTATATTATTCATTTTAGACAGGGCCAATAGATGCAAACCTCTGGTCCTTTTTAGGTTTTGGCTTTGAGACTTATTATTATTTTTTTAATACATGTTACTATTGATAATCATGTTAAGTTTTACAAGAAAAAAAAAGAATAAAGTACTATGGAACTAAAAAATTTAACCCGTTTGTCAGATTTTTCCTGAATTGTTCTTCTGAAATGCTTTTATGGTTTACATTGCCACCTAGTGGTACTAATATATATTTATTATTCTTTCTGTTCATTTTAATGTTTATGATGGTTTAAATTCTGTAATGAGGGATCAGAAATACTTTTCTGGTCTTTGGAAAACTGTTCTAAACAGGTTAATGGTTACACCAAACCTAAAAAATATTCACACCTTTATACTTGTATGAATTAGGTTTTGGGGAAGAAGATAAGTTAACTGTTGATGTAATTGAACGTTGATCAAGCACATTTTCATTGAGTTACTCGGTCTCTGGAATATTACGTTGCAGCTGCTAGTAAAAAGATGACATTTTACTGATATGACACTTAAAAACATTTCTTGTCATGCCAGAGCTTCTGTTTTATTGTTCTGATTTACAGAATTGAATGTGTGAGTACAGTGTTTCTACAGAAAGCCCACTTGTCCATAAAACAGACATTAGCACATCTCCTCACACTATGTACAGGTTTAAGCCATAAAGCTTGTGCCACTCGTACACTTGGCATAATACTCAGTCACGCAGGGTCAAGATGAATTCTGTGATGTTGAATGACTTGATAGCTGTGTATCTGTGTTAGTGGAATGACATCTTGAAGGGGGCAGCTGAAAGGGACTGGGCACATTCAGGATTGTCAGAACAAATTTGTCTGGATTTGAAACTCTCCATTTCAGACACAATATACTATAACCAATAATTAATATCCTTATTCAGATTAGTTTTTGGCTAAATTAAGGTTTGGTTCACTGTTTAAATGAGGATGATGTTTATTGAGAGTTGAAGAAGAGATATGATCACCTAAGTGGTAAAAAAAAAAAAAAAAAANAAAAAAAAAAAAAAAAAGTGTAAGCAGCACCATGTTGGTCCTGAGAGAAGTGTTTGAAGTGGGGTTTTTCACAGACGAGATCATTAAAGAATAATGTAGAAGCTAGGAGATAAAGGATTGAGGGAATATGGAGGGGTTTTTTTTTCAACTTATTATGAATACCTGGATGAATTAACAACAATCGACATGAATGTCTTGAACAATATTAGAGATGCCAATAAAACCAGCCCAAAAAAACATTATCAAAGCCCAGCATCATTTTCATGGAGTAGATTCTTGCCTGCCTTAACTGTATAGTAGAACTGAAGAACTGAAAAAATAACTCAGTGTCCTCGCAAACACCATACAGAACATGTTCTGTAGTGGCAACAGTTTCTCGATGTACTTGGTAAGCTTTTTGGTAAATCTAAATACTGTTTGTTACCTATTTCCATGACAATAACATTTTGGCAACTGCACTATATGATCTGTTCATTTTCAGGGATAATTAGATGAGCAAATAAACTCCAAATAACTTATTTGGATTGTTCATTCAAATATTGTTTTCTTTGCCAAACAACTTGATTCAGGTTGAATCTCAAAATGGATAATGGTATGAAGCTTCAGTTAGTTCAGTTGGTGGTTAAAGTTTATTCATGTCCTTATCACACATTCATAATATTCCCACATCCAGTTTGTGCATTTTGAACTGACACTAAATCAGCAGCAAAGTTTTGCAATGACTCATCACCATTTCTGAGCTTATGAGCTTTTAATTCTTTATTTTTGCTGGCTAAACTGAAACAAGGATGCTTTAAAACATCTCATTAGCCCTGAGGGCTTTCATATGAAAACAGATTAATTATATTTTTCTAAGTTTTGTTCCTGAGGATTAACAGTGTTTTCTTTTTGAATCATCCAAAATCGCACTTCCTGCTCCATGAGAGCAAATACTAAATCTCTATTCTTAATTCTCTTTCATCTTTGATTAAATCAACAATCCAGCAATGTCGTAAGGAAAACCAGATTTCAAATCATTAACTCTGTTCATCTTTGGTGGTTAGATGAGAGTAACATAAATCACAATATGACCCAGAAAGTCTGGACTAACTCCTGCTAGATAGTGGGTTTTTGTTTTTTTTTACTGCAAGGGGATCGTATTAGTTAAAAAAAAAACAAAAAAACAAACAAAACAAAAAAAACCCACACACTGAACACCCTACTATTAAATTAATTTCACTGAAAAAAAAGGAACATCTCACCCTTAGTAGAAGATTTTGCAGGCCTAATTTAGTGCCATGTAACCTTCATAGATGTCAATCTGCAATGGCTGGACCTGCTGTGCCAGAAAGAGGGGAAGGAGTTGACTGGAGAAGTGTTAACACTGCCAGAAATACTTAAACAAGATTAGTGTTTTATTCTTCGGTCAATGTCTGGAACAGAGTTGATACTGAAGTAGGGTAAAATCAAGTTTGGACAATGACAGAGCAGTGGGGTGAAAGGTGGAGTTAGGATGGAGTGGTATAAGAGATTTTTGCATTTGGAGAGCTTGTGTTTCAGTGTTTGACAATGTGTGTGTAAATGTGTCATAGTTCAGTGCCCAATGCTTCAGAGAAAAGGATGTTGTGAGAAGCACAAGGCAGGGAAAGTTATGGCCAAGGGGAGGAGAGAGCACCAGGCTCCTTTGTTCTCTGCTCTTTGTTCTGTCACAAGTGCAGCTGTTAGCCAGAGGCCAGCGGAGTGAGAAACTACGCCAGGGAGCGCTGACGAGGCTGGATCCTGGAACAGAGCTGCAAAGGATTCAAAGACAAACAGGGGAAAGTTGTTATCACTTTGAACATCGTTTGCCATAGTGTCGTGTCAATTTCCCATCTTGTACTACTAAGTACGAACTTTGTTTTTTCAACGCATAATTTAAAGGAAAATGGGCACATAACAATAGTGTATAGTGTTGTTACCCCCAACAGGTTGCGGGGGACGTAGCCCTCATTGTCTTCCAGTCGCGCCCACCACCAGTCTGTTTCGTTATCGTCCTGTCGCCGTAGAATGGTGATGGCATCCCCTTCTTTGAACGACAGCTCATCTGGATTCTGAGCTTCATACTCCCATAGAGCATACACCGTGCCCTTATTCATCACACCCAACTTCTCCTGAACACCTGCACAGAAATATCCAAAACTAACCATCAGGATGGTGTACTTGCGTGGCAGAATTACACAATTCCCACAAAAAACATTGACAATGGAACAAAAATGTCTTCATAGATAGGTCTAATCTTAATCCTTTATGAATGACATTTGTGCACACAGACTGACAGTGTGGACACTCACCATACAGGAACTGGGAGCACTGGATGTAGCCCTCCTCCATTTCTTCACACTTATCTGCAGCTGTCTCCACATCACTGATGGTACTAGCAAAGATGGCTGCCCCTGACTCTACCAGCATCTTACAGAGGTGGACGCTGTTGCAGGAGGCAGCACAGTGAAGAGGAGTCCTGCTCAAGCAAACACATAAGAGAAACCCAGACACAAACACATTATTGTAAATAGACACAAAGGCCAATCATATGCAATCACGCCAAATAAAATTCCTTCTTCTGACCATCCATCACTGTCTGCAGCATTAACGTTGACACCAAAATCCAGCAGGAACTTGACTATGTGGTGATGACCAGCACATACGGCATTGTGCAGGGGCGTGATGCCCTCATCATTGGGAGTGCTGGGGTTTTCCACCTGAAAAGAGAGGGATGAGGGTGAGAAGAGGAGTAATTTATCCACATGAAAATATGCATTCAAATTACATACAAGCTTACAGATATGGGGGCAACATACCTCATAAATTATCCTTTGGACAAGATCAAACTCTCCCTCCAATGAAGCATCCAGCAGGAGGGCCAGAGGGTTGAACTTCACCCTGAAGCCATGGCCAGTACGTTCTGAGTCAGGCTTCTTCAGGTTTGTACGCTTTTCCTGTAATGACGGGGAGAAGACAAGAGCACTGTAAGTGAAAACTGAATTTAATTCAGAAGACAGATTCAAATAGAAGTATAGGTTGTTAGTGTGTTTCTCACCACGGGCAGTGATGGCATAATGCCAATCTCTTCTGAAGTGCTAACTTCTGGCACAGGGCTGGGTAGTGAAGCCTCAGAACTACCCACATTGTTGTTGTTGTCATCCTCTGGGCCCTCAGGTTCAGCAGGGTCCACAAGCCCTTCTGGCGGCGGGGGCAGTGGCTCGTTGTCATTAGCGTCAGTAGGTGCAGCTGGAGGCTCAGAGCCCGGCTCCTCTGCCCCAGGTGGTGGTGGAAGTGGCGTTTCAGACGGGAGGTTGCCATTGTCAGTATCAGCCACAGAGTCACTTCCCAGATAGCCGGGAGGGTTGGCTGGCTGGTAAAAAGGAGTTCCACTGCCTGCACCATTACCACTGCTGCCTCCGCTGACTCCATTTCCCTCTATCCCCCCTGCTAGGGTGTTAAATCTCTGGTAGAGCAGCTTCTGGATGTTGGGCCCGCTAGGGCCCTCTGGTTCTGTGATAGAGCTGCGCTTCTTGAGGGGTCTTGGAGCATTGGCCAGTTTTTTACGCAGGACCTCAAGGTCAGCGTCGCTTTGGTAGCGCAGTGGAGAGTGCACCATGGGTGTCAGCTTAGTGGGGCTGAGCGGTCGTGGAATGTTCTCCACACTGGGAGGTGGTGCTGTGGGCTCCAGGTGCTGGAAGCCCTCCAGATCATCCAATTCTCCATCCAATGTATCCTCGCTGCCGGGTTGGCCCTGAAGCAATGCGAAGGCCACCCCTCCTTGCACAAAAGGCAGGGGTGAGGCAGGTGTCGAGCTGGAGGGGAGAACAGGCTTCCCATATACTAGAAAAACAAATATGTGGAATTAAATGTGACTGTGTGACACAACAAATCCCCAGACATCATTTATCTTGAGTACTGTGGATGTAAAAACTACTGTCTGTTGCTACATTAATGAAAGCTTTAAGGTACAAATAACCAACTTATTCATTTTGATCCAAGAAGTTAAAACTTAATCTGCATCAGCAATACTGAAAGAAACAATTATCTTCATTAAAGATCATAAAGCGTGGAACCCATGAGTTACTCAAGTATGAATCTATCCATTTGTAACAGGACATCTCCTGTAATGAAACATTTACAATAATGTTGTGATTATTACCTGCTTTGAGAGTATGCTTGAGTGGCTGGCTCTTTGGTGCCACCTGCTGGAGGTACATGTGATAGATGGAGCTGGAGTTCATGGTAGCTGGACCTTTGCGGGGTGACTGAGGCCGGGATCCTCTGTCGGGGATGAAGGGGCGTACTGCCACAGCTGGTGGGGCA
Organism: Lucifuga dentata; assembly: GCA_014773175.1. NCBI lineage: Eukaryota > Metazoa > Chordata > Actinopteri > Ophidiiformes > Bythitidae > Lucifuga > Lucifuga dentata. Next base: position 72,882 of record VXCM01000114.1, read on the forward strand.
TCCAATCTTTCACTCAGCCCAGGAGGAAAAATGGGTGAATTAGGCTGGAAGGTGGGGCTTGGGGGCACTGAGATACGTTGCTGGATCTGCTGGGAGGTTGAGCCTGTAGCGGGTGAGACTCGTGGCCAAGCAGGTGCTGGTGGGTTGGGGAGGGGTCGAGGAGGTGGCACATCTTTTCGGCGCTCCAGGGAGCTGCCTGAGTTTGTAGAGGTGAGATGGGAGCCATAGGGAGGCGGCTGTGGCTTGGATATGGCAGGGGAAGAGACTGCTATTTTGGAGTCTGCCACCTTTGTCGACGCACGAAGACACATGCAAACAGCCACAATTAAAAACACATTGTTGTACAGTGAAGACACACAGAACACTGTTATGACAGTTCTTCTTAACACAAAATTAGAAAAAGGACATGAATTTTGATGACAAATATGTCTCTTTTCTTGAGATACATGACATTACACCAGAAGGTAAGTAGCTAAATAGCTATAGAAATAATGGACACCATTGTATCCATTGAAGGGGATTGGAGGACTAACCTTGTCTGCACTTGGAGCAACAGGTGACCCTGAGAGAGGGCTCTTGCCCTGGGTATCAGTCCCTGAGTCTCTCCTCTCAGGGGGCTTTAGGGTTGCATTATTCTTGCCAATTGTAGGCCAACCAGAATCATTAGCTGGGGGACAGAAGGGAGATGTAAGGAAAAAAAAATCATTAAGGTGATACGAGAAGCAGAAGTGTTATTCATATGTACCAGGACAGGCATAAAGCATGTCCACCAGAGCCAGGTCTGAATGGTATAAAATTTCATTTTAATATCTGAAATGGATCTGATTAACCAAATGTGTGGAATAACTAGATACCTCCAGTAGAACATAAGTATGGATATCATTTATACTAATTGTTTACATACCATTTTGATCTGGAACTGGTTTTAGGTGGAGGGTTCAGGATTTTAAGAAGCACATCCTATTAACCATTATATTATAAAGCAATCAAAAACCAAAAAACAAACAAACAAACAAAAAAAACACTCCTTGTTGGGTTTTTTGTTTGAGAGAATTCAGTATTTTTATTTTATTTTTATTTATATTCATTTTATTATTTTTTATTTATTTATTTACATAGCATTTTATGTGTATTAATTGCAGACTACTACTACCACAAGTTACTCCAATGTCTTTCTAGAGAAATGGTTTAATGCATCATTGACTTGAGGACCAAATATTGATGTATGGATGAAAAAAAATCCCATAAACTGCTCCTGCAACATAATCAAACACTTATTTGCTGACATTTTAGGGAGGCATTGTTCAGTCTGTTCAATTTCATCTCCAAAATTGCCATGCTGTAATAAAGGTCCACGTCACCTAAAATGTCAGCAAAGAATTGCTTAGGATTACTTTAGTTAATTTCTTTATTCCTAGATGTGTTCCCTACACTTCTGCACATCTACATCTTCATAGATGAATTTGCAAGTTGTCCCATTTTATTCCCCCCAACAGAAATCTACCAGCCCCACACTGTATACTCATCATGTTTCAAGGTTACTGATCAATAGGACAAAAATCCTGAGCCTTCACTTATGGGACATGATCGGGAATGAAAGGTATGCGAATTAGTTTACTACTCTGTTCATATTTAGCCATCAAAGACTTGTTAAATCAAGACTAAATGGACTTCCCTAAAGACAGTTCTATGGTAAAAATGTGTAAGACAGCAAAGATGAGGTGAAAGAAAGAGGATGGAGAAAGTAAGACAGCAGAACAACAGCACAGCACAGGGCGTGGCACGTTGACAGCCAATCCTTTAAGTAATATGACAGCACATTTCCAGTACAGCTGTTCCCAATATTCCCTTTAAATGTGCTAAGAAGTTCTAGCTTTGTTTTAGCATTGGGTTAAAGATGAGCTCCCTGCCTCAAGTATCAGACCTATTAAAGCACACGATTTCAGGGTTGTGATATAGATAGATCATTACAGATTGCTAGGAGTGACAGTTGCTAAATGAATCAAATGACACTTTAACATGAGCAATTTTGCTTGTGCATGCAAAGTGTATAACATCACGAGTTACTGTAACAGCTGGATCGTAAAGAATGTGAGGTGAAATGTTAGATTAGGCAGGCAGGGGATGTTATGGTATCAAGATAACTGCACTGTTGAGCATGTGAAAATTTACCAGTGGCACTAATCACACTGAACCTTCTCAGAAGTGTACAAACGTGCACAGATGTGCACACACTGGATCACACTCACAGTGTTTTGTCATTTTCTTTACAGGGATAAAGGCCATAACAGTTCTGCAGATGACAAAGTGTTTCAAGATGTATTCTCCTATTTTGATGTCATTAGCCAATCCAGAGGAAAGACTCCAAATGAAGTGTCAGTATGTGCTCCTGCCAGTTTTGAAAAATTGAATGCACACGCACACGTTGGGTGGGACAGCAGAATTTAATGGTGCCAAACCAAGATGCCTCCACCAAGCAGCCATTCCTCAACGTAACCAGACACAGAAGTGCATCTCATCCCAAGATTCCTCAACTGTGTAACCAAACTTCATGGGACTGGTGGAGCAAATCAGGCATGACTTTAAAAGATAATCTGTATATGATAGTTGAGCTCATTCTTGGGAATCTTAAATTCTTGGTTGTTCAGTTAACCAAGTAAGCAACTCGATGGGATTTGTCTAAGATTAAAATGGCTACTATCAATGTTTCTCCAGCATATGCAGAGGATCCTGTGCTGTATTTCAGAGAGAAGGTTCAGAACATGCCATCCTTCTGCTTATGCAACACTCTGCACTCACGGGACGTGCCGTCAGAGCCAGTGGAGGCTCCAGGCCCGGGGTGTGACTCTGNACTCTGCACTCACGGGACGTGCCGTCAGAGCCAGTGGAGGCTCCAGGCCCGGGGTGTGACTCTGGAAGAGATGGGGGTACCGGGTCCTCAACGATGTCTAAATCAGACACCTTCCAAGGGCCAGGAGGCTTTCGCACACCGTCTGCCCCAGGAAGAATTGCCCCCCACCCAATGAAACAGAAACATTACATAGACAGGACAGCAAAGACACATGACAGAAGAGGAGACAAAGGGAGGGAATCACAGTATACATGACAAAGTACACAGGAAAAAAGTAGGGTTAGAGAAGAAAAAGGAAACATAGAAATCAAGTGCAGGTGGAGAACAAAGTCAAATATCCATAAGAAGAAAGGTAGGAAGGAAACAGTATTGCAGTCGGAGACCGAGGGGATTTCACTCACAAGCTGTTCATGTAAGATGTGTTAAATGTGTAGTGGTAAAAGACTCTAAGCCTCTGGGACTATATGTATCCAAGCTGCTCATTCACCGAATCCAACAACATCCTCCTCATTTGCTTTTTCTTCCCTTCTATGTCAAACTGATTCTGTTCCTGTTGTCTTTAAAAAACAAAAGAAAAGAAAAAAAGAACTTAAGAACTCAACTTAACTCAAAGGGACACCAGCTAGAGCCCATGACTTAAGTTTTGATCCCTTTTTGTCTTTTACTGTTTCTCAACTTTTTGTAACCAATAAACACTAAAAATATGTGTTTTCAATTGACCAACCTGACTTGGAGCGACCTTGGTTGGCCTGGTTATTGATGCCCAGAGTTTGAGGCTTCAGTGGATCAGGTGGTATGGAGTAGCCCCCTTCCTGGCGGCCGGGTACAGGGACTTGGATGTATGGCCCAACAGCTGCAACACGGCCCAGAATGCCAGGAGCTGGCTGGGGAGAGGGGGGTCCATTGGCTCTGTTAAGCTGTGGGAAGGTAGAATCAAGAATATTTCAAATGTAAGAAATGTTGAAAGAAAAAATTATCAATAGTTATTATTAATGTCCAAGGATGAACCTGTTTAGTTTTCATCCATCATCCATTCAACTGCAGCAGAGTGGTTATTTCACTCTAAACTCAACAGCTGGAATGAGTGAGCTGACTTTTTTTTTTTTTTTTTTANTTTTTTTTTTTTTTTTTTAATGACAAAGAGGCTTGTGCCAGCATTTCAACCAAAACAATCTGTATGAGGAGATGTGTTGAGTGCTCCTAGCCTTACAGGAAGGTTTTCTTTTTGACGTGCCTCAGCTTTTTTCTTATAGAGGCGCTCCCGCAACTCGCTGATGCGCTTGTCCATGAGTGTCACCTCCATGTTGCGCTTGTTAAGAAGTTCCTTCTGTTGCTGCAGTTTGCTGTTTTGCTCCTGGTTCAACTTGTTCCGGATCTGAGGATGAGTGTGCAAGCAAACACAAGCAAGCACAGATTCATCAATACTATAGATATTCCTATGATGGATCATTAAAAATGTAACATAAAAAAATATGTGTTAAACTGCCCCTGTAGATGTATGAGCAATACCTGAAGCTCCTGGTAGAGCTTGCGAAGCTCTAAGGCTGCGGTGCCGGTGACTTGGCCACCCAGGACTGTCTGTATGCCATTGAGCTTTCCCCGTCGCAGGTCTTCCAACTGCAGGCTGAGCTGCTCTACCCTCAGCATAGCTGTCTGCAACTCAGCCTGCTTCTCCTGGAACAGGCTACTTACTTGCTCAATCTCTGCCGCTAGGTGTGAGGAAGGAAGAAATCAGATCAGCTCAGCTTTGCCACTTGAACAAAAGTCAAAATTTAAGAGTCAGAAGTCATGGATTCCTGATTGAACATGAACAAATGAATAATGGGGCCATTTACAAATATAATGTACGTACACAGGTTGCCATTGATGACCTTACTGTAGTCCACTTGGCCTCTCATCGCTCGAATCTTCTTGAGTTTCGCCTCCTGGCTCTCTACACGTTCCTTCAACTTCTGCAGCTTGTCGCTTTCTGAAATGGTCTGCTGCTGATGTCGCTCCTGCTGCTTTAGGTAACGCAAACGTTGCTCCTTTTGACAGAAATTGACCAAATGGGGGGAAGTGATAAAGGGATGATGGAGACAAAAGTCAATCAGTGGAGTGATATCCAACATTATGTTTTGTGTTTAAAAGCAGCAGAAATCAAAAGATAACTGGAGGTTCTTTGAAAATACAAGACATGGTGCATTCGCTAAATATGAATATACAGCAGGTAAAAGGTGGATAGCCAACTGTATTTAATAGTGGAAAGTGTCTAATATCTGCCTGTTTCCATGAGTTTGATGGAGAAATCAAAGAAAAAAGCTCAGAACAATTCGACAGCATGATTTTTTTTTTTTTGTTTTTAAGTCTAAACACANAAAAAGCTCAGAACAATTCGACAGCATGATTTTTTTTTTTTTGTTTTTAAGTCTAAACACATTTAGTTTCATGCTATTGCAAAATCATGTACATAATCCAGCAAAGTACCACACCTAAACTTTTATAGATATCTATGTGGGCTACATATCCTAAAACTTAATACTTCAATGTATTTAAATGAACCACTGTGCAACGTCGTGTCAAGACTGTCAGAAGGCTGAAGAAAGGGTCAGATGACTTCATCTCTATATATCCAACTGAGCACTGCTCCAGTTTAGTTCCTAAAATAAGAAATGACAGGTTTCCGAATGACTGCAGGGCATCGGGTGGGCCTACTTTTGAGACACCACAACAAAGGCGATAAATAGTCCTCTTATCTGCGGGTCTACAGGGGGCCTCATCTTGCATGACTGATCAGGAAGTGCAGTGGTCATACTGTGTTAATAAACTGTAACAGCATTAACAGTGACAAGATACACTGGATAAAGTGGAGATCTGGTGCCAAATTCCTCTGCTGGTTCAACAAGAAAAGTCCAGACAGTACAAAGTCTGTGTAATACTGTTGGTGGAAATGTCAAAATGTACATTACAAAAAACATTTACTGCTGATGGGGGTGGGAATGATAATAATAGGGAAATTTGCCAAAGCTACATAAATCTGCAATAACTAGAGTTGGAATTGCTTATGTTGTCTGTGCATATATTTCCATGAATGGAATTGCTTAAGTATGAGCTTCTACAGACAAAGATGGCCATGATTCACATTAGGTCACATCAGAACATTCACTGGTTACATAAGTATTTGTCCCTATTTTGGGTCACGGTGGGATTCTTTTGATCAAAGGAGCGCAGCAGTCACTCTTTTTCTCTTGCAAACAGTGTCAGGTCTGTGGCCTGAACATACTTAACTTTCTGAAGTCCTACGGCCCAATCTGGACAACATTTGTCACTCAGTTTTTTTAATGGAATTGATTTATTAGGAAAATTATAAAAAGCTGCACAAGAAGTGCGCTGAAACATATAGTGGACGTCCAACAGTGAAGAGTCTATCTGATTATAATGGGACTAAGTTTTTGTCTTAACCCCATTAAAAAGAAGACAATTTATGTCTGGTGAATATGCAGTTAAATAATTTGCAGGTTTTTTTTTTTTTTCAGACATTTGAAGTTAAACGCAATGTAAACCACAGAAAATGAAAGAAGATGCTATAGCATGTGGTATCCACTGCTCAGGAATGCTGAACAACTGTAGCATGTTACAGTGTCACAATATTATTGGAAAGGCCATTGTCATGTTCAGAGGAATTATGCATATTAAGACAAAGTAATGAAGAAAGGATGCTACCTTTGCAACAAGCATCTGCTGCTGAGTCTCGATTTGCTGCTGCTGCCTTGTGGCCATCTCCTGCAGCTCTGACAGTGTGAGCTCCACACGCTGATTCCCCACCTACAAACACACACCAAAGAACTGGTAAAGACACTAAAATGTTAACGGAACATTAATGAAGGTTTTCATTCATGAGGAACAGAACAGGTGCTAAAATAAGGCAATATTTCAAAACCTCACAGCTGTAAAATCCCTCTATAAAAATAAAATGCATTGTATACAGTGTTTAATTTACAATCCTTCAAATCCTAAAAAAAAATGCTTATTTTAAGTCAGGGCCAGATCTGCTGTAAATTGCATGTGCTATTCTTTCTGGTAGAGTGGTGATCCATCATATGTAGCAGATGGAGGAAATAATGAAATGCTAAAGTACGCAGGTGTTCACAGAACCTAAATGATTTGTTATCAATGTTCTTTTTTCTGTAGTAATAGGAATAAAACTCAATAAAGGAAAACAAAAAAACCCTGTAAGGAAAACAGTTAAAAGAGCAAAGACTAATCCAAGACAAACAGATTCCATGCAACCAAAAATGTTTACAAACCTTGAGAGCTTAGTAAGGTGGATTAAAATGTCTGTACTAGGAAAGAGGAAAAAAAAGCATTTGGGAAGGCCTTAGTTCACCCCCAGAAAGTTCCCTTCATGTGGTTTAAAAAAAAAAAAAAAACAGCCATGTGTTACACAAGAGTTTACAGAAGAATAAAGGAACTCTGTCACATACAATTCTGTTTTTTTTTCCCTTCTTGTCACTGCACAGACTTTAGGCCTCTCAAAAAGAAAGATGCTACAGTAAACAGACTGGTGGGCTTTTCTGGAATAAAATGAAATACTGAGTGAGTTCAGAATGGAATGAGCACCACAGAGCTCATAGGCTGTGCTTTCTGTGAGAGTTTTTCAGAAAGGGAGGAGAGATTCAGGGAAATGTCATGGCATTTTTACAACATGCTGATAAAGATGTTCCTCATCTCTTCAAAAGTGAAGAGATGAGGAACAGAGTCTTTCAGCGTTGCATACTTTCCTGTAAATGACCATTATTGCCTTACATACCTTATATTATATTATATATATATTGCTACAATACTAAAAGTGTTTGTGAAGAGCTGGACATAGCACATCAATGCTTACTGCATGTCCAGCTCTTTAAAAAAAAAAAAAAAACAACCTTTGCTGATGTTGCACAGACTGTTTCTACCCAGTATTTATTAAGTCATGTAGATAAATGTATTTACTCAGAAGATGAATAAAGAATCAGGGAAGACATCGATGGGGGAGGGATGAGGTGACTCAACCGAGTCTGATATAGGGAGGGTTGGGGAAGCTGCTGGCACACTCAGCCATGCTCAAGTGCACTCAGGCAGCTCTGCATCAGTGACAAGTCACCCGAGGGAGAAAGAGACTCGCATCCGCAGACTGCAGACAGTGACAGAGAGGGAGTTAGAGAAAAAACCCAACAAAGCATGGCATGCAGAGAGAGAGGGAGAGAAGCTATAGCCTTGTTAACCATGAGCTATCTGATGAGGTTATATCTGTGCTGGAGCTGCACACACATCCACGTCTGTGTAAAACTGTGCATACATGACTATGGCAAAATGATAATTATATATAGTATATATTATTATAATTATATTATCTACGTCTATTAGACAAGATGTAGTTAACGTGGTTATTCATCATGATTCAAGTCGTCATGATGATCTAACAAACAAAGTTGTTCCCAACATCTTAAGAATTTTCAGCCTCCATGGGTAGTCTGTGAAATTCAGTGAAATGTTTAATTTAAAGGAGTATACTGGTGATTTTACATGGTTGAGCCCAATAAATACAACCTGCATACATGTTACATTACTGCCAACCATTTTCCAAAACATAAAACTGTATTTTAGTTTTCGTGTTATTTTTCCAAATCTCCTCAATATTTCAAAATCAAATGTAACTTGTTTTTCCCTACTACTTTTAACTTCTCTGAAAAAGCGATCTTCTCCTGGGACTACATTCCCTGGCAAACACACATTTTCTTCTGTGTACTTCTGTGTTCTATCGGTTAAATTAAGTAACTTTGACAAAAAAAACTGTACGGCCTTTTTTTTCCACTGTGAGGGATTACTTATCTCAAACACGTTTAAAGTCTTTACAAGTTGATTTTAATAGTATACTAGAATGAACTGAAACCAACGGTTGGTAAAAAGGTAGGAAAAACAATTCTAATATTTACTCCTCCAGTAGTATGTTTTGCAAATTGGTTGGCAGTGATGTAACATGTATGCGAGTTGTATTTATTGGGCTCAGACATGCAAAATCACTGGTATGGTCTGTTAGTTTCACTCTAGATTTGCACTTTTGTCAAATGAAACTGCATGTTGGCTGTTCCCTTGAGCCACTTCTCTGCTCTTTACAGGGCAGCGTCGCACTCAGAGGCTGACCAGCTCTGTTTGGTGCAGAGAAACCCCCTCCCGGGCTTTGGGCAGCAGCCTGTGAAAAAAGCTAAAGCAATGATCCTCTTAGAGCCTGTTATATCAACCAACAGGCTGACCGATATAATCCTTTAAATCAGATATTGGAAATGGGATTGTGGAAACAATGAATCACTGCACTGGGGAGGTCGGCCAGAGCCGCTAGCTAGCCCCCCATGCAGCTGATAACATTTTGCTCGAGTGAACATAGAGTAATGATGAAAACAACCTTTTTTAGCCTGGCTGCCTGTGATGTGATGTTTATGGGTTAGAAGTATGATTCTGGTGGTGTTTAAACAGAAATGAACTTTGCTGGCTTTTGGAGAGTTGATCAATAGTAAATGTCATCATTTCCTGATAATGAAAAACCAGCTGTGAAATTCTGGATAATAAAAGGAAAGGTTTTTGGGTGCTTTTAATCTGCTGCAGTGCTGTAATCCTTTTTTTCCATTTCCTCCATCTCCTGCTGTGCTGAATCGCTCCCTCCACCCCAAGATGAAATTATTTACGATTGCTTGACCACAACATTTCTTAGTGAGGAATCTGGGACAGATGGTAGGAGACAGAGGACACTGTGCCAGAGGCTGCTGCTCTTATCACATCTCCTAGCTAACACACCCTAAAACTAAGAGGTGAACACCCAGCACATGACAGCCAAACACTGGCACTGTCAGGTACTAGAACATGGTCCTGTATCACGAAGGCCCGTCACTCTCACTTGATGACTCAGTATCAGAATCTGCATGAATCCACTGATAGACGTGTCCTTATATCTGTTAGTTATGATATCTACATTACAATTGTAAAACCACAATAACTTTACTAGACCTCTGAAATCATAATTAAGACTGAAATAAAATATTTTACTTTTTTTCAAACTAGTGGCTGGAGCTTGTCATTATGATGGATAAAGTTAGCCAAAAATGTTGCTGCACAGAAAAACACAAAAATCGACAGTATGCACTGAATTCTAGTCTCCACTAATCCCATTTTGTCTCCCATATTTGTGTGGAATTGCAATCATCAGGGCTTGCGGGAAGACAAATGAACCTCATTAAGCTGCTGGCTCTGCATTCTCTAATTTTCAAACAATGCTAAAGAGATAAGACCAACCAAAATGTCTTTCTCTGGGAAACTGCTATACACATCATGTTTGTGTTGGGAAATTACAAGGCATTTTTCATTCATTATGCCAAGCAAATTGCAACATCATTTAGATAATGCTAATGAAGTCTCACCCCATTCTCATTGTACTTCTCTCCAGTGTTTCCACTTCTTCGACTGCCCTGTTCCTGAGACTGCTGACTCCCTGCAAACAGAAACAGTCACTGTCATGAGCACAGGGCAGAGGCAAACAGAGCCATACAAATGAGGGTGCAGAGACAAGAAAACACACGAACGGCAAAAGCCATTGTCAGGACTCGTTTGGAAAGCCAACGACATGCACGACAGAATATTTTATGGGATTAAAAAACTGGGACAACCACTGCTGATTGTTACTACCTAATTCAAAAGACTTGATGGAGAGACTAACAGATTATTAAAACATCACAGGCAGATATAAAAAAATATTTGTCATGTCATTTTTTTTTTCGGGGGGG
>VXCM01000114.1:83631-145385 GCA_014773175.1 Lucifuga dentata
GGGGGGTATTGATAAAACATGGTTCATACTGAAGGACGAAGAAAAGCACTGTTGGCAGTGGTCAACTACATAAAAATAATAACATACAACAATAACATGAAACATAAGTAAAAACTAAAAAAAAAAAAAAAAAAAAAAAAAAAAAAAAAAAAAAAAAAAAAANAAAAAAAAAAAAGAAAATCTAAATCCATAATTAATGGATTCCTGAGGAGGGAGGAAATGAGCAGGAGGGAGAGCGCCTGGCTGATTTATATAGCTGAGCAGCCAGTCAGAACAGGTGTCAGGAAGTCCACACACACACACACACACACACACAGAGGCCCATAACAATACCCACCCTGATCACTGCTCTCAGTGGGTGAATCTTCATGCCGGAGGAAAAACTTGACTTCTTGTTTCCGAGGGCCCCATTTTTGTAGATGTTCATACATCATGTGCTCAAAGGGAATCGCACGCTCTGTAGAAATAGCAAAATTAGGAAAAAAATATTGCTAAAGATTGATTTGATTCACTTCTCATGTGGAACTGCTCTAATTTGATTTCTTAAAAAAGAACATCAAGTTCAAAGAGAAGTGCACAGGTAAAGTATAAAAACAACAAAAAAGAATTGAACAGTGACAAAAGTGTCAATAAAAGGATTCCTGTTCTCTGCTGCCTTAGGGAGCTTTTCGTTTTCATGAATTCTCTCAATCACAAATAAAACTCAAGGGCCCTGGGCGTAGGTGGAAAAAGGCTGTCAAGCATTTTCAGTGATAATGTTGGCGATAAATTCATTTTGATTTTGGTAAATGAGATTGCTTATAACATATCTAACATATTTAAAAGACCATCACAAACTAGTAGTAAACTTATTGTCTGTGCCACATTACACAATTAGCTCATATGCTGGAAGTTTATGGATGAGATTTCAAAAATAATCTTTCCCTTGGGCGACTGGGACTGCTGAGATTGATGGTTTGCGTTATCAATGGTTTTCATTTGAAGAGAATGGCACGCTTTGGAGGAAGGGGAGAGAGACATTGAGGTTTTAGATGTCTGACGGTTGTATTGTCAGGCACTATCAGACATGATTGCATAACATGGGTTAATAAAGCTTGTGGCTGGATGTTGTTATTCATCAGGGGAGGGGCTCCTCAGCAAAAACGCTGATAACAGGGGTGTGTCAGCACAGCGCTGGTGATGGGAGCTGCTGTCTGAACAGTTTAATCTGTTGTGACAGTTCAGCATTGTGACACCGTGGTGTAGATTTTAATAGTGCACGACTCTTTTCTGTGAATTCTCACACATCTGTTAATTGCTGGTGGGAATGGTAACGTGTTATTGTTAAAGCATGCTTTTTTTCTACTTGAGGTGTGAATATTCTCCCTTTGCTTTATTTGGCCTATTCATTGCTAATTTTCCTCACTTGCGTAGCCATGCATGGCTGTAATCAACACCTGCATGTTCTTTGACAGAGGGCTAGTTTTTCCATTACCGAGGATTGCGACAGGCTGCTGCTTTCTGCTTCACAAAATGAAATCTTCTATTAAAGTGCTTGGTGATAGTACTCCAGCTTGGTGATAGTATGAGAGAGGGTGCGGAGATTTGATGAGCACCGAGTCTCTGCTTCACCTTCAGATTTTTATAAGATCATTTTTGGGCATGTTTGCCTGTACTAGACAGGAACTAGACTGACAAACAATGAGTGAAATGGGGGGGTGGGAGGTGCCATGACAAAAGTTGAAGTTACATGGTGTTTGCCTAAAACAAATCACCAGGACGGTGATTAAAGGTTAAACACACTATTCTTCCCAGTCTGCATAGTGGAACATTGTACACTTCGTTCCATGAGGAAAATTTAAATCAATCCCTCAAACTCTGAATTGTGATCAGATTTGTTGTACATCTAGATAAAGTCAAGCTGGAGAATTTATTTAAACAGCCATTTCCACACTGGCAAGTGGCCCAGATCCAACTTACCGTTGCCTCGCCAGACCTCAGCCAGGTGGCAGCCGCTCTCACCGGGCTCTTTGCAAAACTCGACAACATCGTGGCACGTCGTCTCAGGAGTGATGGGTACCTCAGTCACAGCCTGTTCCCCATCACTGAGGTACACCGTCAATATCATCTGAAAGAGCAGATAAGCGAGAGATGGAACTTTAATGATCCCACTAGAAAAATTAATTGTCGTGATGGTAATTAAAACACAGCAAAGAAGAAAACAACTTGATATAGCACAAGAATATTCAGGAAAAACAACATAAATGATAAACTGTGTCATCGTGAGTAGGTGTGGTGTAAGGGCAAAGCTGAACCCAGTCTGGCTTTGTCCATCCCTGCTGTTTTGAGCTGCAGGTGTACTCGTGCCTGTGCCTGCCACAGTGGTGTTTACCGTGATCACCGAGCATACACAGGTTCGACTTGGAGGGAAACCACAGCAATACAAGCCGCCACATGTTTCTCTCTGCACTCATATGACTTTCAGAAAAGTAGATCAAACATTCAAAGACTCCTTTCCAAGTGCTCAACAAATTACTTTCAGGAGACAATGAAACCATGGAATTCTGAAAGTCAAGCTGCTGAATAAGGCTGACAGTGATAGCCTGAAAGAAAACACAGAAGGGTGAAATGAGAACTCCATCAGAGGTACCAACAAAACACCCTCTATGGTGAATTGGCCCACCTTCATGCTATTATCTGACCCCCGTGAGCTGAAAGCTGTTACAACAGTCCCAGACCCAATCAGCAAGCAGGCTGATGAGACAGGGTGGCTGCAATGTGCATTTTAGCTTAAAATGTATTAAAGTGACAATTCCGTAACTTAAATTTGAGTTGTCTGATCATGTGATTTGAGTTTTGGGAACAAATGGATTAAGTCAGACACAAAAAAACTGCTCTTCATTCTGGCTTACGACACATCCACAGTGTTTTTATCTCTGCAACAGCTGGCAGACTTTCATTGTTTTCTGAGGCACAAAGCGCTCGAGAGCGTTGAGCTGTGCCTTCCGTTCCATGTGACAGGCCTCACATTTTTTGTGTCAGAAAAGAAAAACAGGATCGTACGTGGGAGTCCAAAGAATAAATATAGACAACCAAAGATTTTTGGAGGGCTGTCCAAAATGCACAGAAAATGTTTTATCTGGATTTCTGTTGGGGAGCTCAGATGATTCCAAGTTCAGCTAGTTTTAGTAAACAGATATTTTAGAGACAAATCTGGATTTCCTCTACCTTGGAGGCATGCTTCTAACCTGCTATCAGTTTTTCTACAAGCTTTGAAGACTTACCGGGTGAACATGCTAGCCAAGGACTCACCCATTTATGTAAACATGTAAAATTTCTCATCTCTCATTCTTGCCTGTTAGCCTAACAGCTACATCACCATGTGTCTGTTTCCATATTGCTCACTTGTCTACAATGTCAAACCAAATCATTGAAAATGTGTCAATTTCTCCATATTGGGCCAAATCAAATCCACTACACAATGTTTGTGCAATGATTAAATGTTTTATTCATCAGCCTCAGTATGTTACTCATCCACAGTTTGCTGGACACTAATGCAAAGCGTATTGAAGCTCCACTGGTGGATAACAGCACAGGTGGCCCAGGGTTTATTGGTGCCACTTTGTGCCACTAAGATTGACATTAAGTAAATGAGCCACTTATAAAATATCACCCCAAGAATTTCTCCAAGACAAAGAAAGTCATTGATTTGATGATGTAACTGTGATTTGATTCAATGGTATTTGTCTGCAAACAGCCCAACTAAAACAACATAATCATTTCTGCTTTAGAGCTGCTGCAAGTTCACTCAGTGTGATAATCAAGACCCAAAATGCACAAACACAGATGCACACTAGATATTTTTTCAACTTTCCTCATCCAATGTTCCGAGCTGCAAAAGGGGAAATGAAGGGGAAAAAAATAAATTAAGCAGGAGTAAAACCAAAAAAGTTTCAAGTGTCTTGGAATGGTTTATGGTCTGAGTTTTATAAATAGATGATAACCTTGCTAATCCCCCAGGCACAAGCTGCATAATAACAGAACATACAGAATAATACTACAGATAAACACTCAATACAAGGAAAATATAACTGCACAACTGGGCCAGCAACAACACCATTCAGAATATGGACAAGAACAAATACCATTAATTTTACAGTAGAAAATAAGAGGTGATATGAAATTAGTGTATGGACATGCTGTGACATTCTTATTTTCATTTACATTTCACAATAAATTAAACAGCCTATCATGAGCTGCACTCATACAATCAAGCCAATCTATTCTTTCACTAATAGCCACAAGCTGATCTTCCTGTAATGTCTTTTAAAGTATGTCATCACAAGCCCACAGAAAATCTGATAAAATCAACCAGACAAACACAAACTTGGGCCTACATTAAATGTATCACAAAAAGCCAACAGGTAACATTCTCAGTGTAACCTGCCATCAACAGAAATTACAAATATACATTCAGAGAATGACAATGTAGATAACCAAACTCAGCGGATCGAGTTAACTGAGCACTGGAGGAATACGAACCCCCATCATAAAGTTGCATCTGCCCATGTTCTTGGCTCGTTTGCCTGCCTTCCGCTTCCTCCTGTTCTCCCTCTTTGGCGGTCGCTTGTGCTCCTTTGCCCAAATGGGATTCTCCTTAGAGCGGCTAACAAGGGCATGTAATACCATCGTCACAAACCGCTTCATCGTGGCACTTCCACTGTTGTAGGCATGAGAATTCATTTTTTGTGCCATCCCAAGCAGACGTCAAAGATCTACAGCAGTAGCTTGCATTAGAAAAGCACTGCAGTGGAGGGTTCGGAGGAAAAACACTTGCTGTGTGTATAATCCACGGAGGGAGGGAGGGGGAGAGAGACGCACACAAACAGCAAGAGAGAGTCACTGGGTGGCGGGTGACGGAGGATGAGGATCTTGGCAAGTACTGCTATCAGAAAGTCTCCCTTGGATGTGCTGGTGGCAGCAACAACTGTGACCTCTGCTAATGAGTGCAGTCTGGCACAGCTGTGACTGCCGGCCAGGTCACGGGTACCGTCATGCAGGGTCAAGTCCCCAGATGTGGAAAACGAGGAAGTATTGTTCATATATGTTGGCTGTATGTGGCTAAAAACAAACAGGCTATAGCCTAAATAAGCAATGACCAGTACAAATGCAACTAATATTTCAAATCTTCATGGGAACCACATTTTGCTTCCTTCTTGACAAGAATAAGAGAAAACAGGGGTCCCACAAGATGTCATCTGCTGCTGGAAAGAGCATATGTCCCTTTGACCAGCACCTGACTAACAGACATTAGAGGAAAACACTGTAGAAAGTCTACTAAATTATGTATAGCCTACTTCTTTAACAATAAAAAAGAGAGTGAGGAGACGAAAACAGGTGGAGTTTGTTAAATAAATAAACAACTGACTCTTTATGTATTCGTCTGTTCTGGTGGGTTTTGGGAAACATTTCAAAAGTTGAACCATATGCATTAAAATACATGCTGTTTTACTTTTTATTCATAAGTGACAATATCATGTAATGTGTACTTGTGCTGTAAATCCCATTCTGTCCTGTTCGACTGTGTGAGATTGATGCCACTTGACAATCTACTCAGCTCAAAGGTTCCTCTTAACAACAGAGCATTAGTCAGCGCAGCCTCACAGACCTAGATCTGCTGTGGTCTCATTGGCTGCTCAAATCACATGAGAACCAAGTGCAGGGATGTTCTCTGCTCCACTGGCGCTTTGAGTCTGATAGCCTGTTGGTGCCACAGGGTACAAAACATCCACTAAGGCTACCGTAGCAGTCAGTTCTACAGACTCAACTGCTGACCTAAATATGGAGTTACTTTTCTGTTTGTTAGTACTCCAGCAAACATACAAACTACACCGAAGTTGTCTTGTGGAGCCCAGGGAGAGCCAGTTAATGATAATAAAGCCAGGTAATGTTTTCAACCAATGCCCATTCATTTTGAAAGAGAACTAGCCCAGACTGAATCATCTTTCAAGCCAATACTTTATAATCCAGCCCAACCTACTTCATCTCTGTAAACTTATCCTGTATCTGAGTTCACGTCCACCCCGGAGGGCCACAATCCCACATCACGGCATTCCCAACACTAAAGAAAACAATATAAGTCCCAACAATGCACTACTCTGGTAGGCGTGCCATGCAGGTATTCTTTCTAACAATAACACCAGGAAAAACAACATGCAGAATGAAAATGGTTTGACCAAACCGACTACGTCGAGTGATTATCAGTGATTATATAGAAATAATTTTGTTGCACAATTATTCAGCCTTATTTGAAATTGTGACCACAATTACTCAAATACACAAAGATCAACCTTCATCAAGCTGTGACAGGCACTGTTTGCATTTTCCCCTGGTGGAAGTTTCAGTCATTCTAATCAGCAACAAGTAAAACTTATGTCTTGCAGCTATGGACCCTAAAGCTGCCATTACAGTCAGTTCTACAGACAAGATTAGATAAGAATAACCTTTATGAATTGTAAGAGGCAGCAAAAATGAATTAATCTGTAATCTTACATATGAGCCATGTTGCAACAGACAAAGAAAAGCAAGCTTATGTGATCACCTGGTTGTTTCATGTTTTTAGTCAGAGAACTGTATGACCATCACATATGAATGGAAAATACCATATGCCAAATATATAGCAATGAGCATGGAGTAGGTGTGTCTCATTACAAAAAAGCATATGTACCTAAAACTACCCCTGACAATGACACTTGACTCACAGCTTTCGCACAGGTTTGCTTTTGTGCAACACTGGACAGACAAATCAGAGTGACTTTGACGTCTCATGGAAAATGTGGTCCTGAATCTCCATAAATTGCACTATGGAAACTGTGTAAGCTTGGACAGCAGGGGTTCTGTGTACTTACCGGCATCATACTGGCAGTTCTGTAAAGTCAAAACGAGGGGTGCATGGGCTCATCCACTGATCTTCAAAGGTGCCTGCAGAGTCAATCAAGACCCACCTTGCTAGTTGTGGTCTTTGCTTACACCTACGGGTCAAGCAACTGGGCCTCAGTCCTCTCTGTAAAGCACAACAGTGCATTATTTTGGGTGGATCAGTAAAAATAACAACACGCCAAAGTAACAATGTTATCACTCATGAACATGAATTTAAATACAGTTGATCAGGTTTGACACTGTGCAGCGGCTTCTATTTAAATGGTGTTTAGCTGGTCAGGGTTAGCTTGCAATACAAGCTGGGGCGACTCAAAACACGACACGTAACGACTAAGTAATTAGTGACTATACTCACAAGTGTCAGTTCATTGTTTCTGGAAGCCAAACAGCAACTAACTGGTTACATTTAAAGGCACGCAGCTAACCGACCAGCTGTCAACCAGCCAGCTAGCGTTATCTCTGCGCACGGCGTTAGCTGTGTTAGCTGAATTCACAGACGGCTAAAACACGGTGTGCTAAGCGATCTCTCCGCTCTCGTCGCTCCTTTAGATTGCATTGACTGTACATCGGCAACAGCTGTCGATGGAGTGTGATTCGAGGAAAGAAAAACGCAGATATTTGCCTCCAGATTGGCGAACTCAGATTTTTCCAACGCAATGAATCATCGTTAGCTAAAGCTAGCTAGCAAAGCTAGTTGACGAAAATAGCTCGAATCCAGTTGTTGACGGTGAAAGGGGCGGGGTTACACGGAAGCAACGAAAGCGTCACATCAACGTAGTATATCAAGAATTTGAACGTCACCAACCAGGTCACGTGTCTTGGGTGCATTATCGATCATACCAATGTTTGTTTTGTCTTGATATATTTATATAAACGTATTATTATTATTATTATTATTATTAGTAGTAGTAGTAGTAGTAGTAGTAGTTCTGTCTCCTTATATTTGCCTTGTTATTAATTTCGTTTTAATGTTAACTGTAACTGTAAGTGTAGACAGTTCTGAGGTGAATATCAAATGAGAAATCCTGTGAAATAAAAGGACACACAAGCGAAAAGCTGCAGAAATAAAATACTTACTCAGCCATGTGGATTTTTGAGCTCTTGTTTATAAAAACTACAAATCCTATGATTCAGTGAGGCATCCTAGGACGGAAATTGTTTTCGGAAACGGAAACAGCTCAGTAAGCGGAAGAGAATGTATACAATGGATTTAGAAAATCAATTAAGTTATGAAAAACACCATTAATTGCCTTTCTTTGTCACCGCTGCTCATGAAGAAATGGCGGATCTCCAGAAGCCGTTCATTTGACCGAATACACTTTACACCTAATGACGTGTTCGCTGACGATAAACATCGCAAACGAAAGGAATATTTTCGTATTTTAGGTAAGTTAGCCTGACAGCTAGGTAAAGTTGACGTTAGCTCCTCTGCTAATTTAGCTGTATGTTAACATTATTAGCCACGGCTAACGTTAGCTAATGATGGCATTTTTCAGTCACTACTAAAGGATACTGTTTCTTCATACGGATCCGCATGGATCAAATGCATAATAATTTACGTACTGTCAATTTTCTGAAATACTGTTGTCATTTTTGTTGACAAGATTGCTCTGATTTCGCTTAGTTGCTGTTGAAACACCAGAGCTAATGTGTTAGCCATGTCGATTAAATTGCTCTAATGGCTGCCTGGTTTATTTGGTTTTCAGCAGATCTAGTATGTACAAATAAATCAGATTTGAGGCTTATAAGCCAGTATATAGCTTAACTTTACAGAATATATATGGTATTTTAGTGGACAATGTGGACTTGAGCTAATATAGGGAATTAACTTAAGTGTTCATGGTGCAGGACCAGTAAAACCAGTGGTTCTTTTTTAAAATATTTATTCTTAAGTAGATCCATAGCTAACTAATGTCAATATTATATATGTTTATTTTTTATAATAACAATGCATAGAGCACATACAACCTTAAATTGTTTTAATTTGTATAAAATTTATATGGTGATTTTATATACTACCTCTACCCTTATGATAATGTTTTCTCAATTGCACTGTCTCATTATATTATGGTTTTCTGTCAATTGTGTCCGATGTTGTATTTTATTGTGGATTATTTTTTAATGCTATCTGCACAGGAATGATAATAGCAATGGATATAGATAGTATTGTGCAATTGGAATGGCATTGGGCTTTTACAAACCTAATCAACTATCTATGTACAGTAATGTAGAAATCAGGAAACTTGAATATATTAACAGTTGTTATAGTCACACTGACACTGAGTTAGAGACTGACTGAATGAACTTGCAGCATTTTTTATTTGATTATATAAGAGTTTTAATATGACTCTAGGGCTCACAGTTTGAAACATAAAATAGTGTATATCCCAGCAAAATCATCATGGGATCTGTCTCTAGAGGACAGTGTCACTAGAGGTTTGGTACTCAGCTGTTCAGCTTGACCAGGAGTTGTACAAGATTTAAAATAGAAATGGCACATTTTAGTTCTGCTTGTAAAAGGTTTCTTCTTTTTAGTTTGTTCCAACCAAGCAACATCTTGTGCTCATACAAATCTGTAGGCGTTTGTGTTTTCTGTTTTCCACATGTAGAAATACTGAAGAAAGCCTTTCAAAGAACTGAGGATGAGCTGATGGTTTTGGGAGTCTTCAAGAAGACATTACAACAAAGAGAGAGGCTGACTGGAAGATGCCAAGGAAAAAACAGCAGAATCCACAGCCAGTCAAGTGTAGGTATTCCAAGATTTTCTCCATGTCGAAAAGTCAAAGTGTAGTCGAGTAGCATTCTTGAAAACATCATAGTCCGTTACTCTGACATCATACAAGAATTGTGGCGTATCAAATGCCTGAAGTTTGGTCATCAATTCTGCTATATTAATGGTGCAAAGTTACTGTCCCACAGTATTGTAACTAGTAATTCAGTTTATCTGATCTCACCTCCCACAGGCCAATAGAACAAAAGTACAATCTGTACCTCTGCTTCTAAAACGTAGAAAGCTCAGTTTCTACAGATGTATAATTCTAAGCTCGACATGCTGAGAGCAACTCATGAGCAAATTCTGCTTTTGTTCTATGCTTTGCATCTCGTCTATCAGATTTGGAATGGGATGACTGATACCACATTATTACATGGTTGTTTTATGTAGCGCTCCCTGCATGTTCACTACAAATAACATGCATGCTAACAAACTTCATAAACAATGCAGTTGTGAGTATTTCTGGACAGACTTGTTGCTAAATTAGCTGAAGGGTGTTTGTTTAACCAGCTTCTTCACCTTCCTAGAGGAGATGTGATGTTTTTATTTAAATTTCATTCACATCTTTAAAGTGTGCTAAAACAATTCTCTGTTATGCAGAGAAATGAATTCTATATTTGTAATGACTGGCCATGACATTGTTTGTGCTCACAAATAACCCGGGAAAATGCTCAGTTGTTGATTAACCGCTACTATGAATGGAGTTTTCGTGTAGCAATCATACATTGAATACTTAGCTTTATTATGGATGTTTTGAGTGTCATTTGCTGAGGCAACTTTTTTGTAGATACACTATTTGCCCTTTGCTAAAGATGCAGATGTTGGCCTTACATATTATTAATGTTGGTATCTATTAAATGGGGATGCTGAAAAGCTCCTTTGTGTTGCAGTCTTGAGGTGTGGCTTTAATGAGGAACATTCCACACATCTGCTCAATTGTCAGTACATGTCTTACACGGAAATGACCACTAGATGGTAGCATGATGCTATTTGAGGATTTTCTCCAAAAGCACAGCTGAGCCTGTCGTCATTAAAGGATCATACTGGTGATTTTGCACGTTTTAGCCCAATATATGCAACCCACATATATTCACATTGCTGCCAATAATTTTGCAAACCATACTACTAGACTGCCATGAGTTTCAGTTCATTCCAGTACGCTATTTAAAAAAAACAACTTGTAGAGACTTGAAATGCGCTTGAGATAAGTAATCCATCACAGCGAACCACACTATGTTATTTTTTGTCTGAGTTACTTAATTTAACAGATCTAACATGGAGCTACACAGAAGAAAATGTATGTCTCTGCCAGGAGGATAGTCCTGTCGGAGAAAACTGCTTTTACAGAGAAATCAAAATGACCGTGCTTTCTACAATCATGCTTAAGTGTTAGCAGACAACAAAAATATGTTTTTATGTTTTGGAAAATGGTTGGCAGTAGTAATTATTGGACTCAAACATGCAAAACCACCGGTATGGTCCTTTAAGTTGCAGTAACTGCAATAAAAGAACGCCATTTGTCAAATATTAGCAGCATCTTTTTTGATACAGTGCTGTTTGTATCATGCAGGTTGTATCTATCCACCGAGATTGTCAGATTTTTATACTCACATTTTACTGACACTAACAGAGGATTTTCATCTACAGACATACAGATGACATAAAGCCTCTGCTCCAATTACTATTACTATATTTGATTGCATTTTTGATGAACATCACGTTTATATGCTTGAGTAGCCAAAGCTGATACGCAAAACTTTTTGTTGCAACTATTTCCTTCAGGCTTCATTGCCCTAAGCAATGAAGTGCCGTAAGATTCTGTCAACATTTGTCATCATCCAGGATTGTAAACTGCCCTTCTTTTACCTTATAAAGAAGTGATAGTAGCCATAAAATGTCATTGATTGGCTCCTTTTTATGACTGTAGTGGATTCTGAAGATGGTGTAGCCATTGAAGCTCCAGGAAACCTCACCTTAGACACAGACTTCCTTCTAGGACAAGACCTTGAGTTTGATGATCCTGATCATGACAGCAGGATTCTAAGCCTGGAAAAGTTCTCAGGTTTGTAATCCAATGTTTCATAATGTTTTCAAGGCAGGATCTGCTAAAATTATGTCTCTGTCTATCTGTTATTTCATTTGGAACTACCCCATGTCTATTTAGTTTTTATTCCAAGTTTTTCTCCTTTTATTCATGCCTTACTATGTCGACATGTATGTTTGCCTTAGTATATGTTATTGACATGTCTACATAATAACTGTGTAATAAAGGCCTGGGAATGGGAGGATCAGATAGCCCAGCCATTATATTAATAGTCAGTTTACAATTTAGACCATTATTTCAACTGTAGTTTGCTTGTTACAAGGATGGTCTCATCATTTGCTTCCATTTCCATTAAAATAGATTTGAAGTAATTTAGGATGAAAAACACAAAAGTGTTTTTGTTTGGAACGTGGCCGTAATATGAAGAGGGCTCGTAGCTTTTCAGTCTGTTTCTCAGTTATCGAGTGGAGTCTCTGTGTGACAGAAAGAGAAATGTAACTTCCACAGCAACTGATATTTCACAGCATGCCTCTTTGTCAGAGAGTGGTCTGAAAAATGGAAAAGTAGAGAAAGGAGCTGAGACGCAATTATTATATAAGGTCATAAAAATAGGGCCATTACCATCAAGGACAGCATTACAAAAGGGCATTTATTCATCATCATCATCATCATCATCATCATCATCATCATCATCATCATCTGCTGCCTCTGCTCCCACTACCATTATCATTTCCCCTCTCATCATCATCATCATCATCTACCCTCATCATCATCATTATCATCATCATCAGCTGCAGCAGCTTTACCATTATAGTCATCATCATTATCATTAGGGCTGGTAATCATCCACGAGGGGTTTCCACGGGGCAGGATAAAAGGCCCGTCTCCACTCCTGCCTTCCTCACATTCTCCCTTGGCGTTTGTGAGGGAAGGTGGCATTCTGCTGCCTGCTTCACTTCAGACGGCGCGGAGGCCATTTCAGACAAAGAGAGGCAGCGGCTGCAGCCACAGAGCGCTGTGTTGAAGCTTTTCTTTCCTTTTCCTGGGTAGGTTTTCCTTTACCTTTCAGGATTTTTGTCTTAAAACAGCTCACATGTGCGACCTCGCCGGCAGCGCTGTGAGTATCTTGCAAATTCAGTTGTGTTTTTCTGAGACGAGCGAGCGGAAGCATCTTGGGTAACAGGTATTACTATATGTTTTCTTTACTTGTCAGTTTGGGGTTGTTCAGCAAGTTTTGCCGGAGGATATGTTTGAACTGGAGCTGAGCTGTTCGCAGGACTAAATTCCATCCATGTCTAATTGTAACAGATTCCGACTTGTGTTCATTTGTGCTGAACATCTGTTTTCACTTTGTTTTGCCAGTTTGACAGAATAATACAGAATAATTCATTCCAGATAGCGACAGAGATAGAAGAGTTGCGCATTTAATCCTCGGCGCGACATGTTGATGTGGTTTTAAAGCACGTACAGGATTGTTCTATGTGTTTCTCGTAAGGTTGCACAGCACTGAGGGGATTTTATGAAGGTCTTAATGTTGGAAACACAAATGTGTCTTGTTTGTCTTCCCTGCACAGAAGTAGCAGCTGAGATTGGTTTCTCTGTGTATCCTCTGGGTGATGAGCAGAGCCCTACCTACAGCCAACTCAGCATGGAAAGTGAAGCAGACAACTCGCGCAGCACGACAGACAACGGAAGGGATGACGAGGGCAGAGCTGCCCACTCTGAGCCCGCTTTTCCCCCCTATCTGTCCTGCAGGGGCTGCGGCCAGCTCCGTGACGACCCCTTGGGACCTGGCATTGACTTAGTAGGTCCCTACTGCCTTAGGTGCTGCAAAGCCTCCAGGGAAGCCAAAAGTACGGACTTCTGTTTACCGTTTGGAAGCATCAGTGGGATTCGCTCAGGCTCCCATTCGCAGCTTGACAGTGACAGGGTGGGAAACGGGATGGGTGAGAACGCCCTGACAGGCGAGGACAAATCACCCAAACTGCACTCGTGCCACCTCTGCGGCTTCTCCTCTCGCTACGCCAACCACGTCAAGCGTCACATGAAGACGCACAATGGGGAAAAGCCCTTTAACTGCCCGCTGTGCACGTACGCTTCCGCCCAGTTGGTGAACCTGCAGAGACACCTGCGCATTCACACTGGGGAGAAACCTTACAAATGTGACCGCTGCACTTTTGCCTGCAGTTCCCTTGGCAACCTCAAGAGGCACCAGCGGATGCATGTGCCCTCCACCGGTGTGGGACAGGACGCACCCAGACCCTCCAGTGGCCAAACCAGTTTAAAGAAGCATGCGACTGGGGAACGACCGCCTGAAGACGAGCCTGGTGCTTCAGCCAAAAGTATGTTTACCTTCCTTTAAAAATGAATTATTCTAGTCAAAGTAAAGTCACAAAATTATGCAAAAAAAAAAAAAAAAAAAAATCATTTTTTTGTTTTAATGTCAACATTGTTAAAATGTGGGAATAGCAGGCAATAACTGATGAAGTTACCATTATTTCAAAGATGCAAATTACCACCAGAGTGTCTTAATTCTCTTCTGTTTTTGATGAAGTTACAGAGGTTCCGAGGCCGACGCCCAACCTGAGTTTAGGAGCCCAGAACAATGACTACCTATCAGCTTTTGACAGCCTAAAGGGGCCACCACCACCACCACCACCACCTCTACCAGCCTCTAACCCAGCCCCTAACCCAGCCCCAGCCCATCAACCCCCAAGTCTACTGGAGCCAACAGGCAGCAGTAGCAGCAGGGCAACCAGAGGGGGAGTAGCAGACAATGCCCTCCCCCCCTCACTTTT
Organism: Lucifuga dentata; assembly: GCA_014773175.1. Classification (NCBI taxonomy): domain Eukaryota; kingdom Metazoa; phylum Chordata; class Actinopteri; order Ophidiiformes; family Bythitidae; genus Lucifuga; species Lucifuga dentata. The sequence goes on from VXCM01000114.1 coordinate 98,165, forward strand.
CCCTTATACTTGCCGGTTGTGTGACATCGTCCTAGAGGACGAGGACGGCTCCTCAGCCCAGATATGTGCCAAGTGTACCCTTGAAATGCTGACTAAGGATTCTTCGTCCTCACCCAACAGCCCAGGTGAGCGCAGCGACAAGGTGTACACCTGCGCCGCCTGCCCCTTCCTCACACACTACCCAAACCATTTGGCGCGCCACATGAAAACGCACAGTGGTGAGAAACCGTACAAGTGTCCCCAGTGTGACTACGCCTCAGCTCACTTTGACAACCTCAAGCGCCATCACAGAGTGCACACGGGTGAGAAACCTTACAAGTGCCATTTGTGTGATTACGCCTGCGGGAACCTGGCGAACCTGAAGCGCCACCAGCGGGTGCACTCGGGTGCCAAACCCTTCCAGTGTGCCGTGTGCAGCTACAGCTGCAACCAGAGCATGAACCTCAAGAGGCACATGCTGCGACATACGGGGGAGAAGCCGTACAAATGTCAGGAGTGTGGCTACACCACCGGCCACTGGGACAATTACAAGCGGCACCAGAAGAAACACGGCCTGGCTACAGATGGGTGGGTCAAAGTTCCCATGTCAGGCAACGAAGAAGAGGAGGAAGAAGAAAAAGGGATGTCAGTTAGAGTCGGTGCTGGAATTCAGACTCACAGAAAAGAAGTGGGAGTTGATATGCAGTATATGTCTCGGTAGAAAGTCAGACGCTACACGTGCTACAAACTTGAGATTGTATAAAATAGTACTCAGCAAAACTAAGCTACCAGCAACTTGTTTTTGGTTTTCACAGAGCCTTTATATCGTTTTAGTGTTTGTTGGTCGTTTTAGTGTAACGTCATTTGTCTTCAGAGGCTGCTACTCGTCTGTTCGTAGAATCCTGCACAACTATGTAAAATAATGTTTTAGAATATTTTGATGCCTTTTGAGCGAGTAAGGTGGACAGATCTATTCAGAGCTTCTCCTGTTATTGTGTTTATGTCAAGTGTCAAATGACAAAGAAACCTTCATCGTCTCATTCTGTATGTTACACCACACTAAGCTAATCACAACACTTCATGACCATACATGTGTTTCTCCAAAGTGGGACATAGAACCACGTTTTAGTTCTCTTACCAAATATTCAATACATGGAACACACACATGTGATTGCCTGAGTTGTTAAAGCTGCACTGTTTAGTTTTATATACATTTCTTAATAGTTACTTTTAATTACAGTTTTAAATGTCAGTGTCAAAAGTTTTAGTGAACTCTTTTGCTGTGTATCAATAATAAAAGTAGATCACTGCTCTGCTACCATATTTGCAGGACATCACTGATTTGCTTCCTGAGGTTATTTAGTGTGAAATAAGATACACATTTTGTTGAGTTCTCTGTTCTTCCTAAAACTACATCATGCAGCTCTAAGTGAAGCTCTGGTGATGGAATGCCTTCAGATTGAATGCTACTAGCACAGAGCTTTTGATAATGCCGAAACGGCTTAATCATTTAATAAAATATACTGTTAAATTAAGTTGTGTTAGCCTAACTAATCTCATGTATCTCAATCTCTATCATTTATCTCAAACCCCTCAGGAATCATAAAGATCATATGAAAACTGAAAATGCTGAGAAAAAAAATGTATGTGCCAAACATGCTTACGTAAGAATTTTAACAAGCTCTCCAGAATTCTGATGATTTGGGTTGTTTAAAGAAATTAAGCACAATCATAAAATGATGAGGTGAAAAAAAAATGTTAAATGATAAATATAGAGAGAAAAATAATTGGCTCACCTCTACTATTTGTAATTCAGCATTACATAAATTATACATGAATATGTGTTGTGGAAGATTTACCACAAACCTTTGTTATATTTCAATAATCTTTCGTGAACTATCAGAACCTAAATTTTAGCCCTTAATCTGTTAGGGAAGAGTCCTTTAGAGAAACTGTATGCTTAGTCACATTATTTTACTGTTTTTGATTGTGAAAATAGCCCATTGTGTATTTTTCCTTAAAATTGGCATTAGTAAGCATGTGAGTGTCAAATAGGTTTAATTTTTTTTTTTTTTTTAATGTGGCTGTAATACATTACTAGAACTGCATACGTTAATATATCAAACTTTTTCGGTTTTGAATATGTGATGTGTCAGTCACATTTAGTTACGACAAAAAATGGGGAATGTGATTGAATTTATTCTCTATGTAAATTACTATTATATGCAAGTGAGATTTTTCAGGTTGCCATGACACAATGGAGCATTGAAACCCATCTATTAGTACTAAGATCCCCGAGTGTCCATTTTGTCTTTATGCAGTGGTCTCATAAATGCCTTAATTGAGGATTTTGAAATAAATGAGAAATTCATGTCATTGAATGTCACATCAGACTGGTTTCCATTTTTTCCTTCAACACACTGTGAAAAAAAATTCTAGATACTTTTATGAAATGAGTGCAACCATCATATAATCTAATCTCAGTTTATTTAGCATCTCGACAAACAAACCATACATTTGTCACGGACTTTACCACTAAAATCAAAAAGCGGAATGAATCAAGTCAATACAATCTTCCTGAAATTTGGCAAATTTTTCTTTTAAATTGACACTAATTAAAATGAACCCAAAGTGTAATTTGGCACCTACACATTTATTGGATTTTGCAAGTTTCATGTAACTGACATTAACAGTAATATGAAGAAATAAAAATGACTGTATATGTAACTGAAGACAACAGTGAAAGAAGACATTTGTACTGTATGTGGGAATATTTCGTTTACAGTTGTGGCTACCAGTGGGAGTCAAACTGTTTATCGGCTGGCATTGTTTTACATTTAGAGGCTTCCAAACGCTCAAGAGACACTGAAATAACTGAAATGACTGATGCTAATGGCAAAAGGAATGAGATGTGTTTTCATCAGCAATCACACTAGTGAATGTGATAATGTGATCGCTCAGCTTCTTCGACAAAGCAACTTTTCAACGAAATCCACTGAGATGATCAACATACCGAACTTACAAATCAGAATTAACAAATTGAAGCTCCACACAACGCCATCATTCGCCCCCCCAAAATAAGACAATCAAAGCAAATCGGGTGTGGAATTTGTAAACACTTTACATTTTAACTAAAAGTCCCCTAAACATTCTGTAAACAATGATAAATGTTAGTCCATTTAAACTTTTTTTTCTATACAGCTTAGATTACATTTGATCTATCTGATTACAATAAACTATTGATGATAAAGATATTAGTAAATGTTCAGAATACTTAATTGCATGTACATAATATAAAAGTGACATTGTCATAATTTTTTAGGTATATTTTGTGCAAAATGCTTTAGTAAACTATAATTTGGCATTTATGAGAAACCTTAAAAAATTGGTTAAAAAAAATCATAGATGGATTTACAGAGACTCTTGGAAATCTCCGCAATGTTAAGTCGCGCTCAAACATCCATCTCCACCTGAAATACTGTGCAAAAGTATGAGTTCAGCAAGTGCAAGCAGCTCGGCCAAATCAACCGTCTATGAAGTTCTGCAAGATTCTAGTAACGCCGGCTGACGCCAGCTACGTTTCACTTTTAATTTTCAACAAAGGGCGTCACCTTCCCATTGATCTTATTGAATGGCAAGGTGACCCGTGAGGTAAAAAACTAAAAGTTAAGGCATTAGACTAGTTTTGAAGGCATTATGAGTGTTATGAACTTACTGCTGGTAACGTCATGTAAACCCAAATTATTTACCAACTTGGTACATGAGTTAACATAACACGCAGAGTGACTGTGGAGGTCCTCAGTCATCCACTGGATATCTAGCAGTAGTAATTCAAGACAACTGGTATTGCTGTTTAGTGTTGAAATAAACAACTTATCCGAGTAGCTTCTGTAGTTCTGAGTCAGTGGTGGGCTGTAAACTAGCTTATCCTCTGAGAATTGTTCACGTCTTGAGGAGACGCTGGAATCGTTAGAAGCACATGGAGGTGCAGACTGTACTGCAATTGAAGAGATCAGGGTAGAAATGTTAGGACAGAACATCAATGTAGCTTTCAAACCCAGCAAACTTGTCCAGCCTAAAGATTCCACCTATACACATAAATCCCACCTATAAGCATAAATGGAGCAACATAGTCTACACAAATGAACTGCAAGAACTGCAAGAGACCAAGCAACTGTTAGGCCAAACAGCACCAACTATTCAGGCCAGGACGTATGCACTTTCAATCATGTGCTTTAGCAACTCTAACGAGTGTCACATGACTGCTCTGTGACTCTTAACAGCCGTCACATGACTCCCATGTGACTTTAGAAGTCACCTGGTCCGAGCTGTGAATGACTCTGAGAGGATAAATGCCGGTTTGGGGAAATATTTTCAAGACTCAACAGCAAGTCCAGTTGCCTCGAAAGACACCTACTAGATATAACACACACGGGACGCCTAATGTGTGTATGAAAACCGAAAGAATTAACTGCGAAGGTGATATTTTGGTTTACAGCCAAGCCAAACACATACAGTCCATACGAGCAAGCAGCTGCTGTGAATAATCTGCAGTTCTAATCGATCAGCGGAGATCAACACATTCAGTGAATATCCACATCCAGCTGTGTTGCGTTATCACTAGTGCCAGGTCGTACGTTGTTAAGAAACATGAAGCCACCAAGGGACCAGCCATGTTGTTTCTAATATATTAATTTAACTTTGTACCTCAAGAATTCCACGGCATTGTAGAACTTCACACTCACTGTTAAAAGAACAGTGATCCGTGTGAATGAAGTTGTAGAAAGATTTCTGCATCCTGATTTCATCCTGATATGAACACCTGTAGCTTTACATGCTGATATGAGCCACAGGTTCGGTAACGCAAGGAAAAGTTCAAATTGAATAATGATGATTGTAAGTAAAATACCAATCAAGAGTAGTTAAGAAAGGACACCGTCAAAGCTTAAAATGAGAGCTTAAGGCAGCGATTTCTCCAGGAGAAGCTACAATCTTGCAGAATCGGTCAACTTTGTTCCGCTCGGCTCGGCTCGGCTCAGCTCAGCTTGTAATCTTTGTCGTCCAAATTGTTGACAGTGGAATGGAGCGGGAGGGGAGGGAGACGAGGAGGTTACAGGTCATCATCCCCGATTCCCTCGAAAGCGTAGTTGCCATGGAAATCATTGCCACTGATATCGTTTGCCAAGTTGGAGGCGCTGATCCCTCGGAGGGACACTGAGCTCAGCTTGGTCTGAATGGAAGAATCAATAGAGCACTTAATGCTAGAGATTAGATTGATCAGTTCTTCGTTGAGAGAGGTTATGAGAAATACATTAGCCAATCACGTTATTCAGCTCAATTCTTTTGTCTTTTTTGTATAACACATTTCTTTGGAGCACAGCCTTTACAACACAAAACTATACAATCAAACATATACTCACTGAGAGTTTGACGATTTGTTCACGGTTTGGGTCAGGGGAGTCCTGCAGCCAAAAAGAATATATAATCAAATTATCCTGCTGCAATAAATCCCAATCAAATGCAAACATATGACATAATATGTCATATGTCATAATATGTCACATTTCTCACCAGTAGAGGAGGAGATTTCACAGCTTGCTGACTATCTGGCCTGTGGATGGAGCCATTGTGTCGTTTCCTCAACATCTGGTAGGAGGTAGCAGTGAAGAGTAACATGAATATTATTCTCAAGAAGGAAATCCTGTAAATTAGCTTCAGTATGACCTTAAATGAGGTATTTTAGTTGTCTTAACACAAACCTTTTTTATGCTGCCTCCTGACTTCTTCACCATTAATTCATCCACCATAGACTGAAGGCAGATACTCATCATGATAGCCTGAAGTCACAAATCACTCAATCTTTCATAAACGTTTATTATTATCCATTGGAAGCTCTGACTGAGGTCATTTGACAGAAGAGCAAAATGTGCTGACCATTACCAACAGAATCACTGAGTCGTTACCTGTGGGCTGGTGATGGTGACCCACTGCAGGCGGTCTTTGCTCATGAGATACTCAAAAGCCAGCTCCAGCTTGACCTCACATTTGGATGAGCTGCAGGGATTGGTTGTACCATTGGTTATCGGGACTTGCTGTAATGTGAGAGGGAAAAGTAGAGGGTTATTATGGTTTCACCACCACCACCATCATCATCATCATCATCATCATCACCACCACCACCACCAAAAGGTAAAATACCACCACTGTGAGCAACACTATCATCAATGGCTTTTTCAAACCTTCGTCATCAGCACCTTGAAAGCTGCAGCATTTCCTGTCCTGCGTTTTTACTTCTTATGCTCTCATTCCTCTCGTGCTGCACAACTTAAGAGACATACACACGACTGTATAGTGCTATACACACTAGCCAAAAGCTTTCCAAAATCTTTCACGTTTTTGATAGAAATTGTCACCAAGTTGGCATTAAATTGATTGAAATATATAACCAAGGCAATAACAATGTGGCAAATGTCTGTTCCTGCTGGAAATGACTTGTTTCTAATTAATTATTCACATAAAACTGCAAAGCCACATTTTCAGCAGCCATTACTCTAGTGTTCTAATGATAATCGCTTTCAACTCATCATTAATTATTCATTTTTTAATTGTAATTGGTTATTTAACATCTGTAATGGTGTTCGCACACCTGAAACCCCATTATCCTGTTCAATTAAGCAGGTAAATTATCTTTACTTGGGTTGCAAGGTATTAGCATCCCTAAATTTCAATTCTAGGTTCAAAAATGGCTAACTGGTTACACTTGTTGCACATTTCTGCCTTTTCTGCCTTCAAGTAATTTTTACAGCAGAAACCAATGCATGACTAAACACGCATGAGAAATGTTTAAACTATTAATTCATTCAAGTAAATGCATCACACTTTCCTGGTTTAACTTTCTAAAAATTAATTCTGATACAAATGCTAAAACCATTTTTTTCTCTTCATGACTAAATGCCCGGTCACTGTGTTCCTGCTTGCAGATATGACAGTCTGATAAGATGCTTTTGCAACCTACAAATACAGGATCTCACAGAGATGCCCGCACAATGATTTACATAAGAGCAAAGAAAGAGATAACAGATTTGCAAAATGAAAAAAAAAATTAGAAATAAAAGCCTTCAGAAATGTATTAAGGAGAGAAGATGCAAAAGCCTCATTCCTCATTAGTGCGGCGTGTGATCTGAGGACTGCTGAGACTCTCTGGGGAGGGCCCTGGAGTCTGTGACTGGGGCCACTTCCTCAAAGCCCCCACTCCAAGCCGCAAACACACACACAGTAACTGTTTACACTTTTTTCCCTCACAGAAACATACAGTCTGTTCCGCTTGCCTTGTTGAACCCCAGGAAGCAATTTGAGATGCAGCTATGAATGGAATTGCAGTCCTGCGCCGAATGAGACACTTTGAATCGTCTGCCGGAGAGGAAAAGGCTCATTAAAATGACTCTGACCTCTGAGAACGAGCTCGGGAATTAATCACCCCACTGGACAATGTGGGGACTCGCTTTGTAGCCAGATGAGCCAAGACACATTTTAATTTTAGATGTGTCCAGATCAGAACACAAATGAACTTTAGAGAATCATCAGAATTCAGGAATGCAGATAAGTGAATTGCTGGAACAATAGGGCAATGCAAAAGTGAGCTGTTTTCCACATCTCCATTTAAACCAAGCCTCGCATCTTTAAATGTTCACTTTTCAAAAGGGAGCTGAATTATCTGTGTGCAACGTTTTTATTCACAGAAATAAAAGTAGCTTTTCCTGCCACCCGTAAGAGCTGCCTCCATGATAAATGGCTGGCTGTATGCAGGAAAAGATGCATATTCAACAGATCGAGCTTTACTGTGACAAATGTGTGCAGCATGAGGACTTGAATCCACTGTGAATTTTTCCAGGGAAAATCCGAAACGGGTGACAATAATATTGCTTTTCTCTTCTTTGAAAAAGTGTTTTTGCATAGTATTTCGTTTTTTTTTTAAACATGGACTGCAGTTTCATAAGCAGAGCTATGTGACAGTTGGATTCCACCATTTCGCAACTGGAGTAACAACTAAAAATAGCTCCTATACTCATTTTTCTTTCCTCTCCCTGCAGGTCTGTAATGTTTAATTTCATAACATATTAATGTTTCATATTATTGAAAGCAGCATAGTGGCCTAATTCAGTGTGTTTTACTGAATGTTCTGTGTGTGTGTGTGTGTGTGTGTGTGTGTGTGTGTGTGTGTGTGTGGACATAGAATATGCTGGGTAGGTGCTTTCTCGTAGCGCATGCCATCAGATTCACTCATAACCAATAAACAATTATCAGTTAATAAAAAGAATGGTACTCTAAGTGTGAGGCTGGTGGATCAATATCGCACTATCCTTGTGTAATTGCAGCGATGAAGATGGATGGAGGTCAGCGTTTTCAGTGAGCAGCGGGAGTAAAAGCCAATATTCAAGACCAGAGAGATTTGGTGGCGGCGGTGCAGCATTTAATGAGGTTTGGAAACCTCATCGGAAAAAGACAGGTGACGCTTTGAATGCGTCTCTCGCACACACACACATTTTTCCACTTACAGAAGAGGTGACCCGCCAACACCTCATGCGTGTGACCTTGAAGCTTCCTTCTTTCATCTGTTCGTTGGGCAGCTTGACGTGGAAATTGAGCTCGTTGTTGCCGGCGCTGACGATGACATGGCAGCCCTTCTCGGGGAAGTCGGTGATGCATGGGTCAAACTTGATGTAGCCGTAATATTTGAGCGTCTGACCTAGATGGATGAACTGGATTTAAAAAAATAATGATAAATAAAGAGGAACTGGAATTTTCAAATGAATAACTTCAAAATGTCAGCTCCTCCTGTCACTGAAAACTGGATTCAACAAAGAAATCATACAGGCGGAACATTCTAGAAGCAATGCCCCTGCTTTTACCTCTTTTTTGGAGCCTTTCTCCTGCAGGGATTTCAGCTGCCTGTGCTGGTCTTTGTTTACGAGTATCCAGCCTCGCTCAATGTCAGACACTGTCTGGTGAATCAAAAAACAGAACTGAAGTTCATCTTTCTGCACAGATGAGCCAAATATATCATGTGCAGGAGTCACATTTTTGCTTTGGTATGTATGAAAGAATTGCAGATGTTTGTACTGTGGAAGAATTCTTATCCTAAGGTCTTCATGTAAACAGTACAGGTCAGCATTTAATTACACAGATGCATGCACATGCCTGCAAACTCCATTCATTTTAAACCTCCTCTCTGCTACGCACAGAGGCAACACTCAGCAGTCCCAGCTTTTCATCAGACTAATGTCCCAAAAATGCTTAACACAACAGATCACATTTGACGCAGTACAGTAAAGGGAATCTGTTCATAATAGGATTACAGAGGAACACTACGACGAGGTTGGGGATTCAAAGTCAAAACAGGCCGATCCCATTATCAGACAGCAGAGGGAACTGAGGGATGGATAAAACCATTTGGCAATCCAGGCAGAAAAGATGTAATCTCAATAAAGCACAACAGATGCAAGATGTTTTTCCTATTCGGGTCCACCTTTCCTGAGGAATTTTATTTTATTTCATCAATCAACAGGCAATCGAAACAAAGTCTAAACACACCGATGACATTTAATATCGAGCTCTTACCTGGGCATACAGCAAATTCAGACTAACTCTGTTTTCCATGATATCACTGTCGTACGCCATGTCCCAGTAGCTGTGCAGAAAACAGGCACAAACAGTCAGCTCTCCAAATCGTTTCTAAATGTAATGTATTATTAGCACTGCCAATGGACAAATCACTTTAACATCATCCAGAAATGCATTATCATCCAGAAACGTATTCAATAAAAACACATTCAATACAAATACAATGATATTTGGCTGGTTTCCACCTGGTTCCAGCATCCTCTGAAATGTGAAGGCTGAGCGGTTATAAAGTTTTATTAACTGCGGGCAGCCGACATCTGCTGGCAGCCAGCCCAGAATATCAACAGAGATGCAAACAAGAGACACTTTAATTGTGTGGAGAATACAGAATACAGGGATGCTGCAGAATATGAATACGTGTGTGTGCCTGTGTGTCTGTGTGTGTCAAGGCATCCAATACACAGTTTTGAAGGCTGAAGACATTATCTTCAGTACTTCACTTTTTTTGCTGTTAAAATTACCCATTTTCCTCTACAAGGAGCACTGTTTTGTGCAATTACTTTGCCAGAAGAAATCAACAAACCTGTGAAATTAAAAACAGTGTAAACTAACAGTTGTGCAAAAAAAAAAAAAAAAAAAAATCATTCTAACTTGATACAACTACTATAATGTTCAACGTTTTCATCTTATTTGTAAGATTACACAGTCCTCTGTGGGCTGAGAAAACTGTACTTTGTTGGTCTTATGAAAATCTCTCAAAACCCACTGGATAACTTGGCTTCACAGGTTCAGCAGAAAACAAGGATTTTTGTCTTCCTGAGAAGCTGACATCTCGTAAAAACAGAGTTTTCACTGTACAGTGGCAGAATTTCCTCCATTTTTAGCATAAAGTGTGAGTCAGCGACAGGTTTTTGATTTATTGTGAAGTGAGCCTGCCCTGGATCTCATACACTAGGGGGTTTGTTTTTCCCCAGCCCTCAACTTGTTAGTTTTACATTCGTTTTCCTCTCACTGCTACACACTCCGTGCTGAAACTAGGTCAGGAGGACTAAGACTTTCCTTGAGGCAGAAAGAAAGCAAACATCCTGTGTACCTCAGTCAGCGGGAGGCACAGTGACGAAAGAACAGACGCAGGAGGAAGCAGAAAAACATTATGCCGATGACGGGAGAAGATACAAGCATGACACTTGTGGCAGCAACATGAGAGTTTCCTATAGATTTACCTCCACCCTACAAATATGAGATGGATGGTGTTTTGGCGGTGCTGCCTCAGTACATTTCACTTTTATCGTATCCAAACCCTGTGCCCCAAATCCTGTAAACCACATAAGCTCTTTACTCTCCTCCCACTATTGTCTTGTAACACAAATTTTTATTTTTAAAAATAAAACCTATCAAGTTATTTACTGATCTATACAGTGCACATGAGCTTATCCTGATCTTTCAGGTTTCTAGGTGTTTTTTTTTTATCCAAATAACTGGATGTTTTTTTCACACTAAAGATGCTTCCACTTATAAAGAGCAGAAGGCAGGCTGATGCAATTTGTGGTCAGGGTGTTAGTCAAACCTACTAATTGTCTGGTCATGATAGCTGCTGTCTCTACATTTCAATTTAACTGCCACACAACTGTCACTTTACAAAATGATGGCTGAGTTGGATAAACAGCTCTGACTTGTTAAGGGCAAGTGTAACACTTGAGGTAATCAATGAAAAATGAGTATTAGAGGTCTTCGTAGGTATTTTGCATCCACAGAAAACCTACTTAAACCTGTCATGCATATATAAATTTTTTTTTTTAAAAAGAGACCTGGCCAGAAAGGGACCCAAAGATAATTCGACCCAATCCAAACTGCAAAAACATGAGAGAGAACAACATGGCAGCAGCATGATATGCCACCAATTAACAGCTTTTCTATCAACTTGTTCCTCACCTCAGAAAAGAACGCCTCAATTTTTTCTGCACGTCAGCTCTGGCTCTAAGTCTCGCCTTAAAAAGCACATTTCACCTGCTGTGACAATGACGCACCATATGATCAGAGCTAACGGGGAGTCCACTCCGCTCGAATCCAATTGGGTATGAAACACTTTGACACAAGCCCGAGAAATGAAACAACAGCACGGGACCCGACCTGACCTGATTCAGCTGAATAGAATTTGAACCTGATCCAACTGGGGTGCTGGNCGGGACCCGACCTGACCTGATTCAGCTGAATAGAATTTGAACCTGATCCAACTGGGGTGCTGGGGTCAGGTCTCGTTTCTGAGGAACAGAGTTGATCTGTGAGGACCTCGAGTGCGAATGACTCACATCAAGAAATGAAGGAATCAGAGATATAATTGCTCTCAATTTACACAAAATGTGGAAGACAGCATTTTGGGAATGACAAAATTCAACGTAGTTATACCTTTTCCGTAGGAGTATTTGAAATTCTGAGCTCTGCAGGCTGGTAATGGACACATATGGCAGCTCAAACTCCTGCAGCTTCCTCACAACTGAGAGAGAGAGAGAGAGANGAGAGAGAGAGAGAGAGAGAGAGAGAGAGAGAGAGAGAGAGAGAGAAAGAGAATACGGAATGAGGGCAGCTACACAATAATCCCAAAGAAATTTGGATAATGGCGGCAACAATAAACTGAAGGATGAGAAGACTCCCATCTAGACAAGATTCCAGCAGTGTGTGTGTATTCAAACATGAAAAAGAAGATGTTCTGTGTGTGTTTTTGCCCACAAGCTGCAGCTGTTTCACTGCAGCCCGTTGTGTGAGGAGAGAGGAGATCACAGTGTGCTGCTTCCATACTGCTGATTTGCAGGCATCAATAAATGTGCTCAACACTACAAATGGAATTAATAAAGAGTGCTTTAGTTTGCCATTAGCTTTGTTAAGCTGAGTGTTTACTCCTTTATGGGCTGGGATGCTGTGTAGAGCAGAAAAATGGCTGGTTGGCTTTTGATGTTGGAAATCTCTACAGGAAAAAAAAAGCTACAAACTGAAAGATTAAAATGTCTTGGAAAATTCTCTGGCAAACCCAAGCGTCAGTGGGGAAAAAAGTAAAAAAAAAACATGCAGATAAGAGAACCGACATTGCTATTTGCAACCACATACTGGTGCCTCTGCATATATTACAGTTCATGCTGAGGAATTGATTTCTTCAGTTAAGTCAACACTCCCTCCACAGGTTTTGTTTGAACAAGCCTGGCTGGGCTGTAATGATTTTAGAGGTTCGTCATATTTAATACATGGCCTTGTTACTGCTCAGGTTTCCAGATTTCAGATTCCTCCAGTTTAGAATGAAATCCAACTGACGGCTTTTTCGGCCCAGAATGGATTTGGCGCGAGGTGTGGAAGAGAGTTTGGCAGGTGGACGAGAAAAGAGAACCTTTGGGACAGAGGGAGGATATGATCGGAGCAGAGAGAGGCGAGATGGAAGGGAAAAGTGAATCATCTTAGTGTGGAAAGCTTTAGCTATGTGCCACCGGAGAGCAAAATATGACACCAAATATTCAAGCAAATTCTACAGTGATCATAAATAACTTTAAGCTCCATTATGACATGAGATTTTACGCTGTGAGGAGCGAGAAACAAGGAGCATTTAACATAATGTAAAGACTCGATGTGACTTGAAGCACAAGTGGGACAAGGCCTTTGTTCTGCAAGTCAGACCAAGTCTCAGGTCATGGCAATAAGTCCCAAGTCAAGACAAGCCAGTTCCAAATCAAGACACTCAAGTCTTGAGTCAAGTCCCAAGTCAAGACAGACAAGTCACAAGTGAAGACAGATAAGTCCAGAGTCAAGTCACAACGCAAGACAGGTACGTCCCAAGTTGAATCTCAAGTCAAGTCCCAAGTCAAGACAGGCAAGTCACAAAGTCAAGTTTTAAGTCAAGATGGAAAAGTCCTGAGTCAATTCACAAGTCAAGACAGCCAAGCCACAAATCAAGTTCCAAGTCAAAACAGACAAGTCCCGATTCAAGACACAAGTCAAGACTGGCAAGTCCCAAGTGAAGTTCCAAGTCAAAACAGACAAGTCCTGAGTCAAGTCAGTCACAAGTCAAGACAGGTACGTCCCCAGTTAAGTTACAAGTCAAGACTGACATGTCCTGAATTGAGTTAAAACTCAAGACAGTCCAAGTCATGTAAGATGTAAGATACACTTTAACAGAGCAGCGCACTTCTTCATTTTTTAAAATAACCACAGACATGCTGAGCAGATGGATTGTTGCCAAAGCCAGATTTATGGATTCCGTGTCCATTTCCCTTTGGTTATACAGAAAGCTGTACTTCAACACAGTTTAGCAAAAGTATTTAAAATTCTCTTCTGGTTTCTTCCATCCCTCAGATTCTCTTATCCACAGTTACAAGAATAATTTTTAACATCTTCATGATTTGTGCGTCATCTGAAAATGAACATTGGATGACCTGAAAAAGTTGTATATTGCACATGATTTTATCAAAGACCAGGCGTAAAATACAGCACAGTTAGTTTGGAAAGTTTTCCTATAGTGTTTATGAAAGGATTTAATTATCTAATTTGTGGATCTTTATAATGGAAAACAGAAGCATTAAAAGATTTGGTGACGCAGGAATCACGTTCATTTTATCAGCTAAAAAGGATTTAAGATGTCAGATACTTTACTATCTCTTTCATTTTTTCCTGACCAATAATTAATTGTTAAACAAACCAAAACTGAATTCATTCCTTACGATTCTGAAAATAGCAAATAAAAAGTTTGACATTTGGACTTACACGTTAAACCTCCATCCACACTTTCGCGGATGAGGAAGAGGCTGAAGTAGCCCACAAGGTCATCTGAGAGGTCAAGCTTTGTCGCAACAGCCTGCAAAAAGACGAGAAATAATTCATTTTCAAGCTGGAATTTAATATATGCATTCTTTTAATATGTTTCTACAGCTACAATTGATAAAGAAACAGTGATACAAAAACAAAAAAACTGAGCTTTGTGAGCTACAAAAAGGGTAAATATTTACTGCAGATATCCAATAGATCAAAAAGAGAGAGTTCTAATCACGAGTCCTCACTATACATTTTTAGCAAATCATCACTCTCAGAAAATGATCTAATCCACGTCAAACTCCTCCATTTTTACCTCGTTCTTCCTGTTCTGCATCCTCACAGTGTCCTCACATATATCCTCAATTATAATAACGACTGTGCTTTGTTTTTTACTTCACCTACATCATTATGAAAAAAACATAATTCCAATTTAGCCCAAAACACAAAGTTTTTCTTCCTTTGCCTTCAAAATTCTCCCCTCGGCTCCAAATAAATTTCTTCCGTGGCTGTGTGTTGCATTTAACAATCACAACCTACTCAGAAGAAACAACAAAGACAGACTGGTGTGACTCAGATATTCGCTCCTCTAATGCCCGCTGTGGTAAACAAGGCTAACTACGCTTCAATTTTCAGTTGAAAGCACTCCAACAAGCTTATTTAGCTCCGAGAGTGGCAAAGAGCATCTGATGGTGTTTATTGTGATCACTTATTTCAGAATCTGTGGAGTTATTTTATAGTTTCTTTTACAGAGGTGAAGTGGATGTTTGGCTACAAGCGCCGCCTCACCTGATCTATAAAAAGCTACACGCTGGGTTATCATCAGGGTGTCTGTTTTTTCAATGTATTTGCTTTGTTATCTCATAACTGTCAATTTTATTATTCTTTCCTGTTCTTATCACAAGCTCAGCTGTTCAGGTCAGGAACTTTCTGTGAAATGGTGTGTCCAAGGGTTTTGTTTTTTCCAAATAGCTAGGTTAGGGAGGACGATCATGTCACTTTGGGAGAATACTAATAATTTGGGGTTTTTTGCTTTCTCTTGTTTCATTCTTTGTGATTTTTATTTGATGTCAGTAATACATAATAAAATCTATATCTTTTTCTATTTACTAAATTCACATTACGTACCCAACATTTTTCTAAGGGCAGAAGTTATTCGACTGAAACGTGATGCATTGTTGGCATCACATTACTCACAGCAAAGTGGAGACCGGCTGAACACAATGTGTTTCCACTCTTTATTATGGAACTTACCTCAAGGACGTCCTCTGTCTGATCCGAGGTGAGAATGTTGACTGTGACCTTCTGGCCGTTGGAGAGGCAGATGTCTAGAGCAACTTCTTCTGTGGGAATCTGCTGTGTCTCCTGTGGGGAAAACAAAACATCACAGGCTGTCCTTCACAATTACCCATGAAGTTAACTGTGAAGGACATCGCGGGCTGCCCTTCACAATTAACTTCCTGGGTAAGCTGTTTGTCAATTCTATCAGTACATGGTGAAGGAAGAGAGTCTGAGGGGATGCAGCAAAAATATGAACTGGTCAGAGCAAAAAATGACGTTCAAGGGGAGAGACACAAAACACACAATCTTTATGTTGTTGATTTGTACAAAGCAGCTTTATGATCTTATCGCATAAGGGTGAATAAAACCAAATGGATTCTGCTTTCACTCTCACTCACTGATTTCTGTCTGTACTGTGATGAAGATATGGATGGAATTAATAGGATTCCATTGTTTGCTGAATACGTGGTGACTCATTGCTTAATTGTCTTGCGAAGGTACGAACGCCTGCTGAGGAAATGTGTGTGAAGTTTGCCTACATGTTTTTGAGTAAATCGATTTTCAAACCTATGATCTAGGGTCTGTTACTCAGAGTATAGCAATGCTGATTCATGCAGCTTTTGCTTTGATTATGGTGTTGCTATTATTTCTTGCCTGACTCTGAATAGAATACAAATTTTCACATGTAGAAGTAATGAGTGTGACCCAGTGAACTCTCATCGTCTTTTATTACCAAGATGACGTCGGAGCCGGAAGATTAGAATTATTGGCACGATGTTTTTTCGCCAAGTATACAACCTGGACGAGGCATTTGACCTTTGACACTGCAGGACCTCTCTGCAAAGAGTGCAGGGCCATGTTATATATGTTAAGTAAGGAATGGGTAGTGTTTAGCTACACACATTGGGCTCTTAAGCAGACACAAACTGTGAATTCTAATCATTTAGCTATTGTCAGGTACAATATTTATATTCAGTCACTTGTAGGGAAATCTCATGTTTACTAAAAAATGAAGGGAGTATTGTTCGTTGCTGCTGTGCTCTTGCTGAAGAGGGCAAACAATGAAACAAGAATCAGCAAAATCCATGAATAATAAGTAAGAAGAATAAACTGACCGGCCAAAGCCATGAATATTTCATTTTTGCCTGACAAAACTGTAAATAATAGCTGCTGAATTGGAAATATGAAATATTGCAAACAGGAAATCATCAGCTCCTTCTGTCCCCGGGCAACCTGTCACCACCTCTGCAAACTCATCTCTTATCTTCCCTGTTCCCTCAGCGAGGGGTCTCAGAGTGCATCGCTGAGACAAAAGGTACAGATGAAATGACAACGCAGGGTGGTAACTCATCTGCTATTCAGCACCTGCTGTCCTCGCAGCGTATGAAGCAGTGGGGGAGGGGAGAGAGAGACGGAGAGTCTAATGAGATAGGAAGACAGGAGGAGGAGGCAGGGCGTGATATAGCTGCAGACTGATGAATCCGTTGGTGAAGGTTATTAGATTTACAGCACTCCTAGCAACGCAGGTCACAGCTTAAATGATGACGGTACCCAATCTGTGTAAACCAATGACACCGTCGGTTTGAAACAGTCACAATAAACATAAACCATCCACTTCCACCAATACAGAATATAACATTTTCTGGCAGTCAGTGCTGCATAAAAACCCTGTTGAATGACTCATAAAATGCCTCTTTTTTTTTTTTAAGAAAACATGATCTANCATAAAAACCCTGTTGAATGACTCATAAAATGCCTCTTTTTTTTTTTTAAGAAAACATGATCTAATGGTTCAAAAGGGATCCAGCTCCCACACAGGATGCAGCTATGTTGTTAAATCTGGCGAGGAGTTGCTCTCCCCGCAGCTTTATGTGTGACATCATCTTTTCACACATGCAAACCTAAACTGAACCTTACACGTCTAACCAGCAAGCTCACAGAGTCCCGGATGAGTGTGTGCGCGTGACAAACGGCCTCAGCCTTTTGGTTCGAGGAGCAGGTCGTGCCTCCACACGGGTCTGCTGCCCGCGTTGACGCAACAGAAAACAGCCTGGTGCAGGAAAGAAGCAATAAGCACCAACCTGCTGGGCTTTCCTTAAGAAGCTGTTGAACATCTCACTGGTTCCAAGCAAAGGATCCTGACGCACTGTAAAGAAACAGAAATGAAACCGATACAGCAGCAGGTTACAAAATTAGTCATATCTCGCTGTTGAGTGAAATGAAAGAAATAATAAAAGTCAAAGAGGAGAGTATTTGGCTTATAAATGGGCAATTAGGTTTTAATGGATGTTACGTAATGGTAAACGCCCCTAGCGGGACGATTTCTCACTTCTTAATTTTTGTTCTTGTCCTTCATCTTTGTTTTTCTGAAATAAAATGGATTATCCAGGACATCTGATGAAGCAAATTAACTTTACGTTCATAAATTATTCACTTCATGAAAACACGCCAGGAAACGATACATTCGTTGGCAATATGAAAAATTTTCAAGTAACTGTAAACTATTGCAGAGGGTCTGGCGATAATTAAATCTCTGATCTGGCAAAAGGACAACAAGCTGCTTTTATTTTGCAGTGCATTTACTCAATTATGTGACAACCTTCAATTAGTAATAGAAATGAGTCTTGATAAAATTTGATAAAAGGTGAACGTTTTGTGTGAGCCATCTGCATCGGAGCAGAAGATGTTTGCGTCAGTTCATTTTCCATAACTATGTAAAAACCATGATGTAACCAAGCTAACATTCAGCCAAGAGCAGTCTGTTTGTGTGTGTGTGTGTGTGTGTGTGTATGTGTGTATGTGTGCGTGTGCTTCCAGGCAGACTATGAGCAAATACACACACTCCAACAACGCTTCCTTGTTCTGCAGTAACGGCCAGCGCTGGACAGGATTAGAACAAACCCTCAGCATTGCTGCCAGTTCCCCTCTATTCATTTTGTGTGTACGGTAGAAATCCACCTTTGACCTGTTAGAAAGCGTGACTAATAAGCTGGAGTTTACCAAATTGGATACGAACCTCCCACTGGGATTTGAACATGGTGCAAGAGTTGCAAAACAAACCTTCAAAACGGTTCTGAGGTGAGTTTTTCAAATAAACATCAAGCGCTTCGCTGCCGGTGTAAATGCCAGGAAATATGAAATTTATTCTTTATGACATTCATTTTTTTTCGTTTAGAGAAGAGCTTAGCATGCTTCCCTACAGATGGCATGTAATCCCTACAGAATCCAAACCTGCAGAACTTTCAAAAACCAGACAACAGGTCTGAAATACTGAGGATGGAAAGTATTTCAGCTAACTTCAGGTGTGTGCGTTTACTGAGGTTCTGTGTCCCAGATTGCTGTGAGCTTCACTGAAACACCCAACATTTATTGTGGTGTGTGTGTGTGTGTTTGGACTCCCACAGACATCAAGCCAAGTCATCCTTAGGACTGTTGTGGAGACCCAAACCTTTCAGCTAAATTGCACTTGTGCTGCAAAAACACACGGTCAGAAGAGTTTGAAGCAATCCGACTGCATGTAATTCAAACGATCACAATGCAGCTGGAATTTAAATTCACCCAGAACTGAAGTGAATCGCAATAAGAGCCATCTGTGAAAATCCAGGATCCAGCATGAATAACTCACCAGCCTGCATGTATTTCTCCAGCTGTTCCCGTCTCTGTTCCACCTCAGCGGGAGTCAGAGTGAAGATCTTCTTGGGAGGAAACGCAGGCACCACGTTGCTGCCATATTCTTTCTTTATCTGTGGGCGCAGAGCAAAAAGGATGGAGCTAAACCGATGAGCTGCACAACTTAATCTGCACGCTGTATGTTTCATTCTCAAGAATATCTGAGAGAAACCGCATTCTTATAAAATTAGAACATCTATTAAACAAGACATAAGGGTTTACACGAATAAGACTAATAACTTGCAGAGTAGCTCTCTCTGGAATTATAGAGTTGTGTATTCATTTTTCTAAGCAGTATATTCATGCTGTTTAAGATGAATCACAGGTTTATTTTAAGCCCTTTAGCTGGTGGAGTTTCCATGCAAAACACACACAGACACATCTGGAACGCTGAATGCCTCTTCATTCCAAGTTTACTTTTGTCTTCCAGCTTTCTTGAGTCATTTGTTCCCACCAAAATCCATTTTCTATCATTAGAAGATCGGTAACTTTGAACTGTGTGACTGAATCCCCACTGTTTGAACCTGATGTTGCTGCAGGCAAAAGCTATATCTTACACAATTTCACACTAGTTGTTTTTTTTTTTTGTGTGTGTGTGGTGGTGAGGATGTTGCAAAAACACTCAGGTTTTACACATGAGATAAAAATAGGCCATGGTGCGTAAGAGGTGGAGAGGTAATTTTCACTTCAGCATCTTGCCCTGTGGCATTTTCAGAGTATCAGAAGCAGCAAGTTCCACATATTGTAGAAATCAGCTCTCTGAGCCAAAGACACGAAGCACGTTACAGATGCAGGGGAAAGCTGAAAAACATCAGCTCGCGCAGCTTCTCCTCAACGTGACTTGGCAAACTTTTAATTTGCCTCTTGCCTTTGGACGTGCCCTGGAACAGAGCTGAAAATGAATCTTTTTGCAAACCTTTCAAAGAGGCAAAACAACAGTGAAAATCATTAACCTTCAAATTTTGTCAGCAGCAACTGGGAGCAGTGAGTTCCTGCAATTGTGACATTGTTTTCAGGTTGTGTGTGCGCCACAGAAAGCTCCGCGGGGTGATGCTTTAAGATCTTGGTTTGTCTCCTTCACATTCTGTTGCCAAGCAACGAGAACTGACAAACTGGATGGTGCAGACTTGAGAATGGATTGATCAAATCTTGCCCTTTTCTTGCTTATTTATGAATGTGTACCAGCAGGAGAGCAGACACCTCGTGGCGACGCATTCAGTGTCATAGCAAAGATTTCACAGCACGAGGAGCTCATATGTAAACTTAAAGGACCATTCCACCCATTTTGCATGTTCATGAGCCTAATATATTAAATTTTCATACATGTAATGTTACTGACAACGGTGAGTTGAAAATTTTTTTTCCTACCTTCCAGACCGCCATTGGTTTCAGTTCATTCTGGTACGTTATTAAAGCTTGAAACGGTCTTGGGATAGGTAATCCATCATCGCGAACAAGACGTATACTCAAGTTTTTTTCAAAGTTATGTAATTTTAGCGTTTAAGTGCAATAAAAAGTACGGAGTTAATGTATGTCTCCACCAGGGAATATAGTCGCAAAAGAAGACCTGCGTTTATCGAAAATTTTTAACAACTGTGACTTCATAAGGCTGCATAACTATTATCAGGTGAAATATCGATTTTTAAGGCGGATGTATCGCTTGAATATTTGATTTTGAAAGATTAAGAGATTTTGCAAAATATCAGGAAAGCTGAAATACAGTTTTATCCTTTGGGAAATGATTGTCAGTAACCTCACGTGTATGAAAATTGAATATATTAGGCTCAAACATGCAAAATGGGTGGAAGAGTCCTTTAAAGACATGCTCATATACAGTTTAAGTAAATAGACATATTCTGATATGAGCTTATAGACACTCACACCCTCTTTAATACATGTTGCTACCAATAATTCTACATAGAGCATACTGTAGCTCATTTTCTACTTCTACACTACAGAAAATTAACTTGATTTCTTAAACTCTGGATGCCTATTAAGAGCTGAAACAAACTGCAGTGTTTGTGTGTGTGTTTCAGTGAAGCAGAGATCGAAAAATGCTAAAGACCAAGTAACTCAAGACTTTCTAACAACATTATTTTCTCAGCTAAAGTTCCCTTTCCCGGCAGGTGAAGCTAAGGAGAAGCCAACAGCATTCCTTCCATGTCACCCGCTCCCTCCACTCTCCTCTCCAGCTATTCGCACACTTTAGTTTGAGGCGAGGGAGGAGCACGAGCACATGGCTTCACACACTGTGCTCATGATTCAAAGTGATGGGAGTCCTGGTGTATCAACAGGAGATAAAAAGATGAGTGTGAGGTCACAGTGGGTGGAAGATGACATTTACATAGTGTTCAGTACACCACTGTTCTGGCAACAGTAACAGCAGCGGGTGTGGGTGGTGCTTACCTGTTCGTGGAGGCCGAGGAGCTGGCTGTAGCGAACCCGACAGTGCAGGACGCCGTTGACGTGGATGTTGTAGGCCTGTGGGAGACAACAACAACCGAATCGCTCTGTCACATGTTAGGTTTTCAAACTTTCCTCTTTTCTATTCATTGTTGAGCAGGATAAAACAAAAAAAAAAAAAAANAAAAAAAAAAAAAAGTTTTGAGTAACAGCAGTATTTTTCATTTTAAAGGACCATACCATCCATTTTGCATGTTTGTGCCTAATTTGTGCAATTTTCATACATGTTATGTTACTGACAATCATTTCCCAAAGGATCACTTCATTTTTCAGCTTTTCTGATATTTTGCAAAATCTCTTAATCTTTCAAAATCAAATATTCAAGTGATACACCCACCTTAAAAATCAATGTTTCGCCTGACAGCCTTATGAAGTCACGATCGTTTAAATTTTTCGATAGACACAGGTCTTCCTTTTGGGACTATATTTCCCAGTGGAGACATACATTCATTTCACACTTTTTATTGCGCTTAAACACTAAAATTATATAACTTCTGAAAAAAAAAAAAAACCTGAATACATGTCTTGTTCACGATGATGGATTACCTATCCCAAGGACATTTCAAGTATCAACAAGTTGATTTTAATATTGTACCAGGATGAACTGAAACCAATGGTGGTCTGGAAGATAGGACAAAAATTTTTTAACTCACTGTTCCAGTAGTATGCTTTGGGAAATTATTGTCAGTAACCTTACATGTATGAAAATTGAATATANAAAAAAAAAAAAAACAAGTTGACATCTTGTGTCAAGACCACAAGTTTCACTTTGGATTTCCACCAACATAAAGCAATATGAATCTCTATCTGCCTCGTCTTACTCACTGCTGTTTGCTTACTCTTTGTTTTCACAACAAGCACCAATCAAAGTGTGATCGGATTTAATCAAACACTCGTGACTTTCAGTTGAGCCATTTCTTCCAAAGAGGAAAACAGAACTTGCAGCATATTTTCCAATCAGACCAGCCGCTCTGTGCATTACGCAGAGGCTAATGAATACAGAAAGCAAAGGTCGCATTGGGAATTTTTCATTTTTTTTCTCTGCCAAGGCCAATCACCAAAACAAAGTAATTTTTTTTTTCCCAACTGCTTCGTTAAATGTCTTTAGGTGTCGGGAATGATATTAAACTACATAAATAACAAAGTGATGCTTTCTGATGCCCTGAAATGAATTCTTCGTCATGTGCAGACACTAACCGTCAAAGTCCTGGCCAGTCAGGCAACGCTGAATACTCAAACACTATTCATAAATATATATACAAGAAAACAACCAAACAAACAAACAAAAAAAGGTCAAAATTCTTTCCACATATGAATAACTTATAGTACTGTACAGCCTAAAACTGTTTAAAGGACCATACTGGTGATTTTGCATGTTTGTGCCCAATAAATTCAATGGGCATACACACCAACCATTTTCCAAAACAAAAACCATATTTTAGTTTTCCTGTTTTTTTTTTAAATCCCCTAATCTTTCAAACTCAAATATTCAGGTGACACACGCACCTTAAAATTCAATGTTCAACACTTTTATGCACAATTGTAGAAAGGAAAAGCCATTTGATTTTCTCTGTAAAAGCAGTTTTTCCTTGATACTATATTCACACATTTTCTTCTGTGTAGCTCCATGTTAGACCAGTTAAATTAAGTAAGAAAAAAAAAAAAGCAAAAACTAGTAAACTTGTGGTTTTCTGTGATGGATTACGTATCTCAAGCACATTTCAAGTCTCTACAAGTTGATTTTTATAGTGTGCTGGAATGAACTGAAACCAATGGAAAAACAATTCTAATATTTACGGCTCTAGTAGTATGTTTAGGAAAATGGTTGGCAGCAACATAACATATATGCAGGTTGTATTTATTAGGCTCAACCACCATGCAAAATCACCAGTATGTTCCTTTAAGTTTTGGCATTTTGATTTTTTTTTTTTAGTTGCTTGCATCAGTTTCTGAAAAAAAACATTGCAACACGTGGCTTTCTCTCCATCACAACAACTTCTCTTTGAGTATTTTGCTGACTGGAATAAAATCTGGAATGAGTTCTTATCAACCCCAACAAAACAGTTTTACGATCGTAATTGCTCTATTTTGTCACTGACAATGATAAATGCCTCTTTAATTTGCGCAGAAAAATCAGTTTGGTGGTGCGAAGACGTGAAGTTGTGGGCGGTGAAGAGAGGAGATCATACGGGTGCAGAGGTTTCCTGTTTGAGTGTCATGGCACAAACTGTCAGCACTTTAAGCTTCTTTCCCGTCTGCTTCAATGAGCGTTTATAGTCGACGTGCGGCGTCATCTGTCAAAGCAAACACAGCCGCCAACACTCCTGACCTCGCCGCTATGTGCAAACCAGGCTGTGCAAACCAGGCTATTTCTGATGTCATCAACCGGTCGATATAACGGAATAAGCCCAAAGCAAAACTTCTGTGTACGAACAAAACTTTCGAGGAGAAGAGGAAGGCCAGGGCATGTGGAGGCAGAATGAGCTGAAAAATGTGGACGTAGGCAGAATGCAGGCAGGAAGGAAGAATGAGTCCACAGAATTACTCAACTCTGAGATGAGACAAAATACTAAGAGGAGTATTTTGTGAATTGAGAGCAGTTGCACTGGGGGGGNCAGTTTCAGGCAATAAGCGTCATACTTTAAATATAACCATTAATCAGACATCAGATTAGTTGGATAAAATCACCTGTAACGAGAAATTTGAGTGAGTCCTTTTATGCACATTTGAAGAGGAACTGCTGTATTCTTTAACTATTTCTTGATTTATATTGTCAGATTCAAGCTGCTGTGTAACACATACCAAAGAATATAATTCATGAGATTGTTAAAACAAATGAAACAAACAAATGAACTGAGCATGTTTGTATCTGACCTCATTTATCAAGCCCTAACCTATTTCCTCACCCAAACTAAATTAGTTACCATCCATTACAGTCACACCAAAGTCCCTTTCTCCCTCTGTTACACAAACACACACACACACACACAAGAACAGACTGAAACAACCATTAGCCAACAGGAAGTGTGTGTGTGTGCAGTCAAAAATAAAGCCGTGTCTGTGCTCATGCAGGAATAACATGATATTTAAAAAAAAAAAAAAAAAANAAAAAAAAAAAAAAAAACTGCAGCTCTTGTTATTCTAAAAAGCCCAGTGCAAACTCTGCACATTCTGCAGCCTGTATGGTTCCAAGGTACACGGCTCGTCTCTCAGCATTATGATCAGGCAAGGGCTCTTCCTGTGGGGATGGTTACGGGAAGGTCACGGTGACAGTCACGGGACCGCCGGCTGAAAGGTGGAAAGCCGTCCCTTTAACGTTCCCAGTGCAGCGCCGGATAAAAACACGCCCGGCCAGGTACGGCCACACACAGCTCAAACTGCAAACTTATAAACAGCAACAACAGCTTCTGCAAAACACATAGCGAAGAGAAATCCATCTAATAATATTAGATCCACTTTCAGATTATTGCACGACCAACATTTTTTTCACTACTTTACCAGAGCAAGTGTTCAACCAAGGTTATTTTCAAGGAGAATTTCATGTTTCCAGACACTGAAGTCACTCGCCATCAAATATTAAAGAGCTTCATCCATGATTTTTTTTTTCCTGTGAGCACATAGAGTCAAAATGTAACGTGTGCAATGCTGCAAAGGACGTCACGTGAAAATCAGATTTTACAGATATCAGAGAATCTAGTCAAATTCCTCGGGTTCCTTGATAAAAAAATGTGATCTGACAACTCTTAAAAATTAGTATTTGAGCTGATTTCCTCTTGCGGTGTTTGCTAATATTCACAGGTGAGTATTCACAGGAAGTTAGCTTGAACCTACGCTGTTCCTAGCAACGTAATGAGTTGTGTTCATAAATGGGTCTTGGTCATACACAATTCACACCAACACTAAATCATTCACCTACATACAACAAGAAAAACATTATGGCACATCATGTGTTTAGGGAGAAAATGGTGTTGAATAGGCATGAGGGCTCGATGTGTTTGATGTTCTTGAACAAACTCCATGAATCACATTCTCCAAACACACCAGAGCTTCCCAAAGCACCAACAAACAAGCTAGTGGAATCTGCTGGTGTGTTCAACAACCAACTCAGATGACTCAGACACAAATCCCAGTTCAAGACATTTCTAAATTTTGGGGTTGAAATATAGAAATGTTAGATGAGGAGCAGATGGTCTGGTTCAGATGTACATATTTCCCTTGTGAAGAAATAGTGGGAATGTAGTATCACGGAGGTAAAGCTCAAATCTCTGAAAGGATTTAAGTGCCGAGTCAAACCCTGTAAAACAAAAGGGACTTTGTCTGAGGTTGGGAATCAGCTCGACCATGATGCAATTTCCTCAGGTGCCTTTGACAGTAAATGAAACTAATGTTGTGTCAATTTACAACAGTGTCTCAATAACATTATTTAATGCCAAATATAACCAGGAATCATGCGCTGGGCTACTAGGCACTCATAACCAGAGTCTATTTTACTGTTAATGCTTTGAATAGACTTTAATTGTAACCAAGTTTACTGATCTGATACTATATTAAACAAGTGATATAGTATATGTCAACTTCACATTTTCATTAAGGAATCTTATTTATTGACCTTTCTGGATTGATAATTACAGGTTACAGGTTACATTCATAGCATAAGCATAATAGTGTTTTGTTTGAATTTTTACTTAAAGTATAAATTATTTTAATTTATATCTGGCAGCTTAGCTTATGATCTTACATCACTATGATTGCATTTTATTGTTTTGCATATTCTTCTGTTTACAACTGCTTCTTTTCACATGGCTTGCTATATTTATCTACTCTGTACTAAAAGCACTGATTATTATTATTATTATCATTATTATTATTATTAATGCCAACAGATAATCTTTTATTCTTTGACCTATATGTAAGTAAACTTCTAGTTGACACCATGGAAACTAATGGTGAAAATAGAACATAACAATTAAAATTAGTGGTGGGTTCACAGGTCATTAATATATTAATAGATAATTAATCAACAATTATTTTAATACTTGATTATTTATTCATTTATCCAGTAAAAGGGTTAAGTTCCAGCTTCTAAAAAGTGAGAATCTGCTGCTTTTCTCTGCTTCACATAACAACAAATTAAATCCCATTCTGCATTCTAACTGTACAAAATAAGAATGTTTCAGATTTTGGATTCTGACAACTTCAGACGGAAATTTGGCTGCTTTTTTTTTTTTTTTTTNTTTTTTTTTTTTTTTTTTTCCAGCATTTTGGCATAAGATTAATGGAGAAAATATCGCCAGATTTATCGATAATGAAAATAACGGCTTGTTGTAGCCCTACATGAAAGGTTAACATCTGCACTGACATCATCCTGACCTGTAAGCAGGAGTGAAACCTGCTGGGTTAAGAAGTATAAAACAAAAACCAGTCATCACACTCACCACATAGGTTGATCCATTTTCTCCCGAACGAACCTCTGTTTCGGGAATGGAAAAATGCATTTTAGATACAGACTGCTAGCAGCCGAGAAGTCCTCTAAACGCTGGAGAAGACACCACAATCTCCCACAAAGTCCACTACAGTGTCTGTCTGCGGAGACCACGGAGGAGGAGGAGGCTTTCAGAGCTTCATCCACCAGTTTAAGTCCGGGGAAAGCGGTGCCAGGCTGCGGGAGACCGCCGACGAATTTAATATCTGGCTAACAACTCATGTACCGATTAGCATCGGTATAAAACTTCTCCCACGTCAGTGTTAAACTTTTCGCACCGCCGTCCCCGCAGCAGCCATGTTGCAAAGTGTTAAGTAAATTACACCTTCACTGCTGGCGTAAAAATGTCTAATCTCACCCAGTTTGACGAGAATTCCTGCAGAGTCACAACCATTTACTGCAGAAATGGAGATTCAACCTACGCAGGTACTTCTGTTCATCTGCGTGACCAGATGAGGTTGTGGGATAAAAGGTGCTGTTGGTCCCTTCAAACCCCCCAGCGCCGTAAACCCGACAGAAACCGTAATATAAAAGGGGACAATTATATTTGTTGTGGTTTTGCTTGTCGTCTTCTCCTACATTTACTGAATAAAGACATTCACTGCGACGGAGGCAAACGCAAGAAAAATGTGAACTAAGGCGAAGAAAAACAGATATTTCACAGCCGCCTAACCATTATGCGTTCAACATGTATCTAGTGGCCAATCAAGAGGCATTGCAACAACCCTTCCGACCAAACCATCTCATTTGCAGCCGGGGGTGCTGCGCTCGTTCTTGGTTAAAACTTTTAGCTTAGTGGCATAACAACACTGACATATATTTTTTTATTTACAAATACAAGTAAATAGTATAATCATCAAAAATGCAACCAAGCAATGTTTTATTCTCTGTATTTTAATCTCGAATCACCCTAATTTAAGCCCCCACCTTAATGGTGCATCCTAAACTCACAGTGAGAGTGCAGTCAAAATTCATCAGCTCAAGTACAGTCAGAAAAAAAAAAAACTTGTAGATACTGTCAGCAATGTTAAAAGGCTTATTATTTTTGCATAAACTACAGATTTTTGATTGGTGGGTTATGTAAGGCTATTCAGCAAATCTCTTTAAGATGAGAAAAATGTCCTGCAAGTTTTTACATAAAACTATTTTTGAAACCTTGGAATTAAGTCAAAGACGCAAATAGCTACCAAGTTACTTTATACAATTAAATATATAGTTTTACAGAAACTCGCTGTTTAGCTCACTAAATATAGTTCATCCTGAAAGCAGATTAAATAACATCCCATTCTTCCAAATTGAGGGT
The DNA here is from genome assembly GCA_014773175.1 of Lucifuga dentata. Taxonomy (NCBI): domain Eukaryota; kingdom Metazoa; phylum Chordata; class Actinopteri; order Ophidiiformes; family Bythitidae; genus Lucifuga; species Lucifuga dentata. The sequence continues at coordinate 126,751 of VXCM01000114.1, forward strand.
ATGCGTAAATTCAGCGCAAAATTAGCTCTTTTGACCCACTCTGGCTGCGTTCAAATCCTCTTGTTTATTCACATCTCTAACAAATTAAATGCAAACCAAACGGCGAATTAATGTTGCAACTTCAGTGCAAGCTAAATCACGGTATTTTTATATTAATATGCATATAAACGAGTAGGCTGAAACTAAAGATGAGCCGTAAATAAGAGGTGTTTGAACGGAGCCCTTATGTCACATGTCGGCTACAGTAGAATCATATGACTTCAGTCGAGTCGATGAAAATGAAAGCTGGGTTCAGCCAGCTGAAACCAGAAGTGGTTATTTTACTTTTTATTTTATACTTTCACCCGAGTTATCAACTCACTGAGCAGCAGGTAAGATTCTTATTTGAAAATGTAATGCCTGTTGTATGGAGCAGTAATTAAAAAGAGGCAGTTCATTATTATCGAATAACAACGATAAAGCTTGTTTTGGTGGATGTATAGTAGAAAAAATATGCCATCAAGGAAGTTTGGGAAAATTATCATTCACAAAATGCTTTATATTATTATTATTATACTTTACTGTTTAACTGAATCGCAGGTATGTAACCGCTGTAATGGGACTGTACAGAATGGCACCGCAGTGGGCCAGTTTTGCAATGAAACTGCGGGTCGGATAGACGGGCGCTGCTGCTGGAGAAATGACAACACAAGCGACCATGAACACATCATTGGGTAGGAAATAATGCTGCCTTCAAGCTCTGTAGGAAATATTTAAAAATACGATACACACACACACACACACATAATATATGTATATAGATAGATAGATAGATAGATATTTATATTTTTATTTATATATATATTTAAGTACTTAGGGTCCACAGTCCAGAGCAATGGAGAGTGTGGAAAAGAGGTGAAGAAACGTGTGCAAGCAGGTTGGAATGGGTGGAGAAAAGTGTCAGGTGTGATGTGTGACAAAAGAGTCTCGGCAAGAATGAAAGGAAAGGTGTACAAAACGGTGGTGAGACCAGCGATGTTGTATGGCTTAGAGACAGTGGCACTGAGGAAAAGACAGGAGGCAGAGCTAGAGGTAGCAGAGACTAAAATGCTGAGGTTCTCTTTGGGAGTGACGAGGATGGATAGGATCAGGAACGAGTACATCAGAGGGACAGCGCATGTTAGATGTTTTGGAGATAAAGTCAGAGAGGCCAGACTGAGATGGTTTGGACATGTACAGAGGAGGGATAGTGAACATATCGGTAGAAGGATGCTGAGGTTGGAACTGCCAGGCAGGAGGCCTAGAGGAAGACCAAAGAGGAGATTTATGGATGTAGTGAAAGAGGACATGAAGTTAGTTGGTGTGAGAGAAGAGGAGGCAGAGGATAGGGTTAGATGGAGGCAGATGATTCGCTGTGGTGACCCCTGAAGGGAAAAGCCGAAACGAAAAGAAGTATATATATATATATATGTCCAGTCAGTCTAGCCTGACTGCAAAACTGTATTGTATTGTCTCAATTTAATGTTGCTACTTCATCAGATGCTTTGATACCAATCAGTCATTTTGTATGCTTTAAAGTGGTAATAATAGTTTGAGTATAAAAAGTTCCAGTGACCCCTTTTGGTGGCTAATAGATATTGCAGGTGTGTGTCTAGTTTATGGGGATATTTTCTATGAAAGTTCAATCTTTAATTGTGTCACTTTTTTGTATCATAGGTATTAACTTTGTTTTCTTGTTTTTGTGTTTGTGTGTATGTGTGATCAGGTTGGATCTATCCAATTGTTCATTAACTTGGGTGGAGGATCTATCGGGAGCATCAACAGCATTAATGATGTGTGTAAATAAAGCAACTAACCCTTTCACATCAGTACAAGGTGGAAATGAGATTATGGACACCCTGCCTCAGTGTTTCTGCAGTGACGTTAACAGGGTGGTTATTACTTTCTAGTGAGGCTGTGCTAAAAAAAAAAACAAAAAAAAACAAAGTGCTCATCATTACAAATTNCTTTCTAGTGAGGCTGTGCTAAAAAAAAAAACAAAAAAAAACAAAGTGCTCATCATTACAAATTGACTCTGATTGATCATACTGCCCAAGTCTACTTCATTGATGGTTGCAGAATGTTGAACAAATAAACACAGAACCTATTTTGTGTCCTGATCTGGTATTAAACATCAGGTCCTAAAGCATTAATAAGAGCTAAACAAATTGGTGCAAAGTCAATGCACTTTCCTGTAGGAATCAAAGTCAATGCACTTTCCTGCACTGGAATTACCTTTGTAATGGCTCCCTTATGTTTCTTAATATCCATATGATGCACTTTATCTTTGCCATTCAACATTTTTTTGTGAATTGCAGAGACCTCTCTCTCAATCCCATTGTCAAGATGACTAACTCAGTATTTCTAGGATTTACTGAGTTAAATTACATGTAAGTACCCTGTAACAAAAACTGAACTTCTCATGCATATGCAGTTTGCTTTATCTCTCTCTAATATTTCTGTGACTATATTTGTGTCTCTTTAGGATTTTGCCACAAAGCATAACTTGTCCAGGGGGCAAAAGTTCTTGGGAAAAGGTGGTGGTCCAAAAGGGAAATTGTCTTTGTGAAGGCCAGAAGAACATGTGCAACCAAACTGGACAGCTATGTAAGTTCCCAGCTGAGGAATATCTAGTTTTTCATTTTGCTTGTTTGTTGCAGTCAAAATTCTGTAGTAGCCCAGAAAAAAATACACATTAAACTACTCATTTCACAATTACTGACAATCCACAGCCTTAAACTGTCCAGAAAACTCCATCTGTGCTCCTTATGGCCCCGGTTTCTTCGAGTGCAACTGCGCTGGTAACCATCATGGATACAAGTGTCTCCGAGAGGTCAGTACTGAAAACAGCACCTGTATCAATGTTATTACTTCAGAAGTTCTCATTATTTATTGTTACCATTGTTTTTAATGCACTTGTTAATGTTGATAACAGGGAAAGTTTCCAGTTTTCCAGGTGTTCGGGCCTCTCTGGGCATCCACAGTCCTGATGTCCATCCTGCTGTGGGTCACCCAGAGACACAAGGCCAAATCAGTGTGAGGCTGAGCTGCTGACCCACCAGATTTTAGCTTTATCCTTCCACTCTGTTGTGATCTATTGATCTGAAATCTGATTTTAAAGGGAAAATTATGATGTGGCTTTAAGCCTGTCTTTGATGTGTTATGACTGTTACCTGTGTAGGGCAGCTATGTTTTAAATGAAGAAATTATCTAGAACTGACAGTGATTTTTTTTTTTTTTTTTACACTTTTAATCACAGTGCAATTTTATAGCAATGGTCAATCTGAAAAGGCTCTACATTTTTAATTAGTTTAAATTTTTTGCTGTTAATAATCACCACTATTCAAATTTAAGTAGTTCAACTAAGTTGTTTTAAAATTCTTAAGATTTCTTCATGTTAATTGTGCTCAACACTGTACTGTAGTGTATATACGTTTACACAAACACTGGAAGACCATGTTCTGAAGGATTTTAGGGTAAATTTTACGCAATCAATTGCATGTGCAGTATGTATTTTTACTGAAATCAAAAACTGAAACCATTGTGGATAACTGAGATTCTACTTCAAATGAGCTTTCGTGTCTGTGCTACAATGTTAGTTTTTAAGTATTACGAATATTTAGATATTTGGCAAAATACTTTAACACTGAAATATACAGTAACATTTAGTTCTCACCATATTGTGAAGTAGTGCAAGCATACCAGTAGTTTCAGTTTGTTTTTATCCTTCATGACAAAAATAGGATATTAAAATGTTTTTGTCTGTAAATTTATTTTTAACTGAATGTCATGGTATATGCTGCTGCCAGTTGACTCAACTTGTCTTTCTTAATTAGGTTGAATTACATGCAGCATGTTACCAATGTGTAATCTTTATGATTTTGTTTGTAACTTGGAAACAATTACGTTGGACAATTATGTTTGGCATGTCTTGTAAGATGACGAGTTCAATTTCTAACTAAAAACTACAAAACAGTACATCTGTATTGTTTGTTCTGATTGCAAGCCATTTTATTCATTTATGATAAAGAATTAAATTTGTGGCCATATGAAATTTGAAGCACATGACTCCCATGCATTAATTTCTGGACACAGTATTATCCTCTCAATCAATAATATAATAGGCAAACTAATATCTGACTATTCACTGCTTGCTCAACTGAGCAGTTTCTTGAAAATTAATGATCTTATATTGGCAATGTAAATCTGACATGCTGGAGCTCCAACAGTAGCTAGGAAACAAATGATGACTGGTTTAAAATTGACAGCATGTTGTCAGTGACAATGGAATTCTAAGCAATGACAGTTAAATGGTATATTGGGGAAAGAATTCTTTAACTAATATTAAAGCCAGAACTACTTCCTCACCCCATCAGTCCAGAGAAAATACCCAATCAATCCACAAAACACACAAGAACTCTGTTTAAAAATCATAATGCCATTTCAGATATATATTTATTGCATGCTAAAAGCACGATATTTTGTGTTATGTGCAAGCACTTATACACACTTATTCCTCCATCAAGACACGGAGAAATGGCCTCCTGCTCGGACCAGTTTAGACCAGATGATAACTGGAAATTATTCACTGGTCTACGTTTTTGACTCGCAGTACCACAGGGACTGAAGTGCACGGGATCATTCCCAGATCTGTGATGACTAGATCCACGAAATCAGGGGGCGTTACGTCATACACCAGGTTAAGGAGGCCAAGTGAATGTACCTGCTGCCAGTGTTCCAGCTGGGTTTTCCCCTTCCGGGTCACAATGAGATCGTCAGGGTCATCTGAAAGTCATGCAAAGATAAATTCCTTGTTCACACAATTTGAGCAATGTTTGCAAAGATTTTATGAATTTAACAGGAAGCAGAATTTAATATAGAAGGGAGTGAATGTCAAACATCAAACCATTTCACAAACGCACGTAGACTGCAAACATGCCAGGAACTATTTAGTGCAATCTTTACATACCTAATTCATTGGACACAAAGGAATCAGTCTGCACCCTCTCACAGAACTTGTAGGTCTCACAGCAAACCAGCACAGGCACGTTAAAGGCTTTGGCCACCAGAGCTATTTGTGACGTCCCCACGCGAGACATGACGTAACCGTTGGCCAGCAGAGCATGAGCACCGAGGAACACTTTCGACACCTACGAGGTCCAGGTTTGTGGTTAATATCACAATGACATATTTTATGGAAGAAATTCTAACGTATTCACTCAGAACACTGAATGCAGCAATGTCTGTATGAATGTTTTACCTCTGGAAGGATGTAGGAGACTGCTGAGATAAGAACGTAGGTGCAGCTGATGCCTCTCTGGACCAGACGTCTCAGGGCCTCCCTGCCCTCCAGCCTGGGCCTGCTGTCCACCACGATCACACGAAACTTCCTGTTCTTCTCAAAGGCCTCGCACAGGATGTGGTTGACCAACGATGAGCTGGACAGATGAAGAGGGAAGGGAAGGGAAGAGAAGAGGAACTGAGAACAGGTGATGTCACACAAAATATATAAAGATGATTATGCTTGTCCAGTTTAAGTTGCTTACCATCCATAAATTAGGATGACATCTCTGTCGCTGATCTTTTCTATGGAGTACTTGGCGATAGCTTTAGCAGCAAGAACTATCTTCTCATTGATGTAGCAGTCAATATAGTTCAGCAGTTTGCTCTTAGCCTAAACACAGTGAAAGAGAAGGCATGAGTTGAGAAGTGATGATCATCCATGCTGAAAGTCAGTAATATTGTCTGTGGAATATATGTGTGATCTCTGCCTAAATTATGCACAAATAAGGAGCGTGGAAATAACCTCTTCTTCTTTGCACTGACTGGGAATATTGGAGATCTCTTTCTTGATGTATTTAATTGCGTTACCCATGCTGGCTGACAGGGGGCGACACTGGTTCAAAAAACTGAAAGAGACAAAAAAAATCAAACAAAAGTCAAATGTAAGTGTAAAACTGATGAGATAAAAGAGTTCAGATAAACAGTTTACTCCTGCTATTAAGTGACAAACCAGCAGAATAATTATAAGCATGTCGCCATCTTCTACCATGTGTCTTTAACCTACGATGTCTGAAACAGGATGTTGATGAAAAGTAGAGCATTCTTCGTACCTGATATAAGGTTTCAACTTGTTGACCAAGTCTCTAGATAACTCTTCATTTGGAGGTGTGGTATAGTCTCTTATTACCTGAAGAGAAAGACAGTTTCTTTACTTTTAAAAGATTTCAGGCTGAACCTGTCCAAAATAAAAATCCATGTCAGCCTCTCATATTTGATCACATTTTGCACACACTATCATCAGTGCACATATGGCATTTTATGGCATTTTTTCCTCTTTTGTGAAAATATGATCCAGTGGAAAACATAATCATACTTGTTTTTACTTTGTGACAGTCATAGTCAGTCTAAATCCTGGCCGTACCTGTTTGAAGGCGTGCAGCAGGGCTACAGAGCGAGCGTTGGATCCCGCTACAATGCCCTGAGAATACTGCAGGCCAAGCCGCACAATAGCAGGGTGAATCACTGAGGAGGGAATGCTGTTTTGTCACAGACAAAACTAGTCAATACTTGCTCAAACAACAGATCTGAACACAAAGATAACACGATTCTACATAGACAAAAGTCCTCTTAACAAAACACTTGTGAGAAATATTTAACAAAACTTTTTTTTAGAGTCACATACTTCCTACTGTGCTGTATGGGAAAGTTAAAGTAAGTTTACCTGAGTTGCTGTGTTAGAGGGGCTTTGCGACTGTACTGATGGAGGTGAGAAAACAGACTGACTTTGTAGCCGTAGTCTAACCGGAGCGGGATCTGAAATATAACAAATTACATTTCACTGCCATAAATGCCCGCCAATAAAATCTCAAATGTCAGATCCTGAGGTTAGCAGAGTTAAAGCAAGTGTGGGACAGTCGAGGGATAAACCATCTCACTGGAAGTTAAATTCAATGGACCGTCACTAAAGAGGCAAATTGCTGTTTGAGGTCATTTATGTACAAATAGAAAAACATAAGAGGGATAACAGTATGGACTACAACCAAAACTTGCACAGCAAACCAAGTCTTCAAACAACACACAGTACATAAACACATCAATAACTGAAAATATCACCTCTGTCTTTATGCATCTCTCTCTCATAAGCTTTGCAGGAGCTGAATGATGACGGTTCCAATTATGATTACAGGTTAGCAAACAAAACACAATTAAGAAAACCTCAAGCGCACACAATTAAGAGAGCCAGACACTGATAACTTATACCTTTCTAGCAGCATTGTAATCTGGTGTCTGAAAGAAATGTTATGTACAATCACAAGCAAGGTTATGTGATAGTGCATACACACTGTATTTTTGGTTAAATTGCTAGAAATGTAAGTCTGATCTATTTAGAGTGATCAAGGTCTAGGCCATTTGTAATAAGTTCTATGGCATTTTCAATCAAATAAAATATCACAGACCAATTTTAATTCACATATTTCTTCTTCAATCATAATTCCAATGTTAATATGGTATTTACAATGAATATTCAGGTGAGATTTAAATAAAATGTTAAAATATAGTGTTCAAAAATGCATCCCTGGCAGTGTGTGTTCAGTATTCAGGCCAAGCTGTCATACACCAAACACAACATGCTTTCATGCTATAAGATTTTCAAGAAATAAGTAAACCAAAAAGTAACTAACCTGTTGTCTTTCCAACTTCTTGGCCAGTTTCTTTAAAACCTCCGGGTTGTCTACTTGGATATGCTCTGGGAGCCTCTTTACCACTGAAAAATCCATACAGACTTTGAATTAATAATATATATATGTGTTAAGTCAATTTTCTGCATTACGATAGTCTACCTGATACATTACCTGGCTGCAGATCATTTGGAGGTGCTTTGGGTTTGCTTGTGACTGCCTGCTGACCCCCCTCTCCCTTTTTGCCCTGTTTAGAGGCTCTCTCAGACTCTTGCCGAGCTCTTCTCTCAGCTTTTATCTCTGCTTTAGTCTTAGTGGGCTTGTCTGCCAGTGTGGGAGTTTCTGAGGCAGGTACGGGAACTGGTCCAGGAGCAGGCACTGCTGGAGGAGCTGCAGAACAGACAGGCTTAAGATTAATGATAGAAATGGATCACGGAGAGAGGGAAAATGTTCTTGTCTGAGGTCATAGTCTAAGTGAACAAATGATATTAGTGTGCTTTGTGTGGCATATTTCCATGCTGGCCCTGGTCTACAATAATGATAGATGTATTCTGCCCACGTAAAAGCCACCTTTCTGCGTTGGGGGTTGTGTAGCAGGTTGTGAATCTGGAGGAGTTGAACTGGCAGACTTCTTTTCTTTCTTGCTTTCCTGTGAAGCCTTGTCATCCTTTTTCTCTTTATTTTTCTTCTGCTGTTTCTTCTCTTTCCTCAGCCGTTGCTTCTCCTCTTTGGTAAGCTCTTTGCCTTCAGCCTTTTAACAAAAAAGAAAAAGAAGAACCTTAAATGTAGGAGGCTGTATGAAGGCTTATTCCATACGACTCGAAAATCTCAAGAAAAAACACACTAACCTTTATACGTTCAATTTCTTCTCTCGTCTCAGGTCCATCTGTAATCAATAGTTATTTATCAGTAATCTTTTATACATTTAACAAGCAGCGACGACATGGCCATTCTATATTAGTGTGTTACTCTGTCAGTTTTGGTGATGCCGTCAGCTGCCAACAGTGTATTTTCTTAGGTTGCATCATGCTAAGTAAGTGAGTAACACAACTGTTTCGTCTATATAATATTCAACGTTCTGTTAAACCTAGAAAGGGCTCGTACAGTTATTTCATTTAATATAAACTCGTACGAAATGGTGTTGCAATAACAGAGAATAAATATCACGATATCTGGCGTTAAACTACCGGTACACTGACTTACATGAGATGCTAACGATAGCAATAGCATTAGCAGCGGAGATTAACTTAGCTAGAAGGCAAATCCGAAGGGCTTAAAAACACAAATTATACGTGCGAAAAATTTGGTTTCTGCTTCAACAGTAAAGTTATGAAAACAGAATGAAAAAAAGTTTCAAAATGCAGCTATTACATTCTCCAAACTCACCTGTCACTCCACTGTCAGCCATGTTTACGATGCCACTTCCTCCACTCTGGTGTAGGAACTGCCACAGACAAAATTTTATATCGCCTCCTTGTGGAAGCGCACAGTACTGCTCTCTCTAATGATCCACATGATGTGCTGCATTTTTAATCAAAAGGTTTTAATTTTACCTTTTATGTACCTAAAAGGATTAGCGCCACAAGAAAAGAAAAAAAGAAAAAGAAAAAGAAAAGTTCTGAGATTAAACTCAGAATTCTGAGAAAAAAAAAGCCAGAATTCTGAGAAATTACTATATTAGACAAGTCTAAAATGTATGTACTGTAAGTACAAGCAGCCCTCAGCCTACTTAGGATGTGGAATTAGGACTTCGTTATTGTGAAGTTATGGGTGTGAGAAAGTGAGTATAGTTGAAATTCATTAATTTACTTGCAAATAACAATTTTTAAGTCTGTAAAGTTCACCAAAGCTGAACTTCACACAATATGTTTTATGCAAATATATTGTATATTTCCTACTTGAGTATATCTGACAATTGTTATGACTCCATTGAAATAAACCAAATTCAATGCAAAATTTCACTGTCATAAATGCATATATGAATGTACCTGGAATCTTTTTCTAGAAAGAAAATCAATCCATTTGATTTAGTTTGTAAGAAATTCTCATTGGCTCTATGTTGGTTTAGCTCAACTGGTAGAACACTGGATTTGTTATGCAGACTTTCTGAGTTCCAATCCTGGCACTTTTGTGATTTGTATTCTATAGTTTTCAAAGTGAAATGAGACGAACTTTGGCATCGAGAATCCAACCAGTAATGCTTGAAATGGATCACGTGCTTCAATATTAATTATATTAAATCAATCCATCCATTTGCAGATTTACTCTGTGATGTGTGACTGATTTCCAACTTGTGTTAGGTCAGTTGGTAGAGGTTGGATCTTGTCATACTGTGATTGTCAGTTTAAATCCCCTCACAGCTTTGATTTTTGTCATTTGCATCCTATAGTTTTCAAAATAAAACAAGAAAAATATTGGCATTGAGAGTCCAACCAAATGCTAAATATAGACAGTCTTGCCTATTCAGCAACAAGGGACTCAGGACCACTACTGTTTCTGCCTTTAAACAGGCCAGGTTAGCCTTTCTGAAAGAGATGTTCTACATACAGTATCTTTTACTTAATGAGTTTCAGATAGTACAATTATTTACATAAAATTTGCACAGATATTTAGTCTGTTCATATAACTATTTCCTGCAGATACCAGAGTTATACTTGGATGCAAGTAAATGTTCTAAATCATTCAACTGATCCAAAATTTCTATCTATCTATCTATCTATACATACATATATATATATATATACACTCACCATCCTTGTTTGTATAAGGGTGGAGAATTTTGCACAATCAGAGAACATAAAATCGCCACTGTACACCATTAATAATCCTTTATTAGCTTTTCAAACATATATTTCCATACTGCAAACAATAAATATGAAGCTATGAAAGAAGACAAAAAAAAAAAAAAAAAAAANAAAAAAAAAAAAAAAAAAAATATATATATATATATAATGTAAAGAGAGAAATAGCAGTATTAACACCAAACTAGCACCTCAAATGTTACAGCATCACGCCACAGTGCCAATGTGTCTTTCATTCCACGCTGGTGTCTGCTGACTGAATTCACGGCGCAGTAGCTGGTTGAAGGGGACCAAACCTCACAGAAACACCTGACTTGGTTCCGTTTGACCAGCCACAGCAAGGCGTGTTGCTTCAGCTGCCAGCCAGTGAGCAGGAGAAGAGAAGAGAAGAGAAGAGAAGAGAAGAGAAGAGAAGAGAAGAGAAGAGAAGAGAAGAGAAGAGGCTTGCAGTAGGAAAGGGTTAGAGAGAAAACAGAAAGGGAGAAATAAGAGAGAAAGAGGAGGAAAAAATGGACATCATCTGCAAGTAGCCAGGCCATCACGTCCTCTTCATCCTTACCTAATGAAACACAGAGAGGAAAAAAAAAGAAATAATCAGTGATTTAGAACAGTGAGAAGACTGCAAACGATGAGGGAAACAATGATAGTTACAATACAGAAACACGCGTCTCAATGTTGCCAAGCAGACAGTGCCTATTTGGAGATTTGGAAACTGTGACAGCCAGCGACATCGCCCTATTTCCTTCTAAATCCAGCCTACAGCAGCAAACCTTCAATCTGAGTGACAGTTCCACATCTCTGCCCTCCCTCCTCTTCCTTTTTTGAGAGTCCTGTGGTTGCTATAATGGGTGACAGCTGTGCTCTGTCAATCCCTCTTGACTGTCAACAGTTGGGCAGGGCAGGAATTTGTTAAGAAGTCCCTGAGACCCGATCGGTGGCCCTGAGAGTAATGCTAACAGCACAAGTGCCTGCCCTGAAGGAGAGCGTAAGAGGACCAGGGCTTTCACCTGTTGTCTTAGTTGAGTGNCCAACCCTCCCTCCCCCATACACAAATAATGCAGACAAAACCAAAGTCACACTCAGGCAATATTGATGTCTATTCGGTGTTTATACAAGCCACAGAATGAGAAATGCTTCTTTCCAATGTGGTGCTCAAGTCCCCCTGAAACCACACACTTCCTTACATTCCATAAGTGGTGTATTAATATGGGGATATAAGGAAGCATGTCATCACAAGGGGCAACAACTGGATTCGCTGCTGCATGGACACAAAGCACCCTTTCATAGCCGCAGATGTAGAACAGCGGGAACAACCGGCTTAACAATGGGTAACTGTGACAGAGAGGGAGACAGACGGGGCTCCAGACACGTGATGGCGGCTTCGATTATCTGCCTTATAGAAAGTCAGAATTTTGTCTCATAAAAGGAATCTTTAATTTCTTATTTTTGTCGTCTCTTGTAAGCAACTAGTACAAATTTATTCACACTGCTTGTCCATAGCTGCTGCTAAAATCTAGCCTGCACAGGCCTCTTTTTTTTGGATAATGCCCATTTGATGAGGTTTAATTGTCTGGCATGTGTTGAAAGGCAAAGCAAAAACTGACTGGCTATAAGCAAAGGTCAGCAACTGTGTTATTTCCTAAATTTATGCCATTACAAGTCATTTTTATCCCCCCCAAAAAAAGCCCCATATGCAACTATTTTGGTAGAAATTAATGTTATCACCCACCTTTATTGAAATCTGTGCGTCTGAGTCGATATCTTCATGTAGACGACACATTTGATGAGAAGGCCACAGCAGCTGTTCTCTCCTATAGAGTTACATTCTATCTGCTCCTTCCTTTCATCTCCTACAACCAACTCTGAACTATAAGGCCATCAAAAAAAAAAAAAAATNAAAAAAAAAAAAAACTCATCCAATGGTTTGACCCCTCAGCTTCTACTAACCTGACAGAGGTGTTGTGCTCTGTCAGGTCATATTGTGTCCATCATAAAACTGAGAGAAAACATCAAACAACTGGTTTGACACCTAATTTTACTCACAAGGTGCTGCAACTCAAGGAAACTGAACTGAGAAAAAGCTACAAGAGTAAAAGAATTTCTTGGTTACGCATCATTGTCATTTGCTGATTTTTTACCAAATGAAACCTTTATGAACTAGAAGCAAAACTCTGACCAAACTACTTTCTGCTGTCACATCACAGAAAAAACTCACAGACCAATCTTTCTCCTGGTCGCTTTTACCTTCTCTTCACCCATCAAGACAAATTCCTCAAACCATCCCTCCACTTCCTGAGAACCATTCCCCAACTTCTCCCTGCTCCTCTCCTCTACTGCCATCAACCATCCTCCTCCATATCGTGCTGGTGGATTGTGCCCACAACAGGTCTTGCAGATCGGCCTTTTCTATCCTGCCAGGAGTGGCCCCCTCCAAAGCGGCCTCCCACCTGTTGGTGTCCTTTAGAAGCCCGGGCCTCTCCTGTGCCTCCTGTCCGGCCCAATCAGGGCCCTGACAGGGGGGGAGCCAGCCTGTGAAATCACACCTCTCAGCTGTTCACACTGGGCTCGAGACACCCTACACCCCTGCCGTTCCTCTGTTCAGCCCCCACCTCACCCACCCTCTGTTTTACACCGAATGTCAATGGCTCCTTTTTGAAAAAAAAAAAGAGAAAGAAAGGGTTAGAGGAGAATGGGCACGGGGAAGCAACTGCACGATGTGCTTGTTTTATTGGTTTGGAGAACAGCAATAGACTGAGTCACAGCTGAAGGTTGAGTTTCATTCCATTTTGGATCCTGGGCCTCATGCAATAAAACATTTAGTCTCTTGCGAGTCAGTCAAACGCCTTTTTTAAGTAGTCAACTTGGACATGATGACAAGAAACCACAAGAAATGATTTTTCCGTACATCTTTGTAAACCTTTGTTAATAAAGTACAGCTGATGATATGTGAGGAGTATGAATATGTTACATGGGTGATCTTAGGGCTCCATAAAAACAAGCAATAAATCTCCATTGTCACAAGGTGACCAACTCACCTCTGTGACATTTTGGAAGCAGCAATGAGAAATAAATTTAAAAAAAAATCAAAACAATAATAAGAAAATAGAATCAATTAACGAAGTGGTGTTAGCTATCAAATACACAGAGCAAAAATCTTTCCATAACTCCTCAGTTTGACTAACTGAACAGCCAGAAAGCACCAAGACTTTTTTTTTTCCACTGTGCATTCTGTCAGTATATTCCAAGAAATTATATACATCAACAGATCCATATATGACTGTTTTGAAGCATCTGTGTGATCGGCCATACAGACCGGCAGCTCCAGCTGTAGAGGCAAATGGGCCAAGCTCAGGGGTTCATTTTCCTCTACTGCAAGCACAAGTCGCTCCACTAAGGTCAACACCTGTGTTCTAAAATCAGCCCTGGGGTTGGGTGTGATAGGAACCCGGGCCTCATTCACAGAAAGCTCGAGCTCAGAGAGGGGGGCTTATATTGAAACCTAATGCTCTCGCTATTTTCGAGACACTCGTCATCCACAAATAGCACCCATCTCATCTTTGTAGCTCCCGTTTTTCTCTTCCACAGGATGTTGTCTAAATTCGACAGTTGTTCAATATTTCCCATGGCAAAGAGCCAGGGTGTATCTCAAATGCAACATTTCCACTAATGCCAGCTATGCGCCAAGGCCTCGCCAGATATATCCGGACGCTCAGAATATCAGATGTCTTTTGTTGCTGATTAAATCTTGGTCACTCTCACCGGACACAATGGTTAAGGCACAAATCATAATCCTGCAGTTCCCCTTAAACAGGACAGCTGATCACTGTCACATACTGGCACGACTGCTAGGCTGAGGATTTGCCTGTGCTGTTCCAACAAACAAACGCGCTCCCTCAGCCAAAGCCTCTCATTTAATCCTCTGTTTCTCTTTCATCATTTGTCATGCAAAAGATCTTGCCTTACTCAGTGATTGTTTTTCTATCAAACTCCTCTTCTGTTACATTTGTTCGAGTTACAGGCATTAATCGGATCCTCCTTGACTCGTGATCACAGTGATCATTTACGGATTTGGAGTTAAGTCCTGTAAAACTTTCGGTAAACATTACATTATTCATTGTCAGATTCAACATGGAATTTTGATTTCATTCCCTCACAGATTCATTCAGTAGTATTTAAGAACAATTAAAGCCAATTGGAGGAAGACAGCGGAAGAGATTCATGGTTGAGTCGCATGTTAACTCCAAATTGGGTCAGTGAGGTTATTTTTATCCCATGTTCACATACCGGGGCCCCCCCGTTTGCTAATCACTTTGTTCCCCTCTGTCATACCTATCCACCCCAGTGCCAATGTCCCACTGCTTGTGCGGAGGTCACAATACACTTTCTTGGCAGGAGGAAATAATTTCCCTTGGGACAGCAGGTAGAAGTTAGACTAACTCCAGAGCAGTTTCTTTGATGGTGGATTGCACAGATTTCAGTGGAAGCTGACACCAGATCAGGTCTTGCACTCTTGGACAGGATGGGATAACCTAGCAGATTAACCCCTGATCACTACAGGAAGTAGAGAATTAACCTTACAAATCACATTATATATATATATATATATATTTTTTTTTTCCAAATCTAATTCTTATTATCGCAAAAAAAAACCTCTATTTGAGTGTGTTTTTTCTAGATTTCAAGAGACTTTCTGAGTCATCTGTGAGTGAAAGTGAGATCACGTTCACCAGTAGTTCAGCAGTAGACTAACTTCAAGGAGAAACTGAACCAAAAAGTGAAGGTCTTGATCCTAGCAAAGCTTTGTAGCATGTTGCTGACTCATTACATGGTATAACATTAATGCCACACTCTGTCCTTCACTGGAACACCAGTTGCCAATGCTGAGGTTGACACAGCTGTCACAGGTCCTGTGTGGTGAAGCAATGGAGTAGAAAAGTCAAAGGCCGCCAGCATTTTGGATAAAAAAGAGAACAGGTGATAGAGAGGTGAAGGCAATTCGCTCCAGTGATTCAGTGAGGGAACGGGAGGATTTTGATGAGGTCCTTGAGGTAATTAGATTTTGGAATGAAACACTGCGATTCTTCTCTTTCGGTTAAGTGCAGATGGTACAGTTAATAGCTTTTCTATTTTCATTTCTAGAAGCAAATTTGTATTTTGCTTCTGGTGACTGAAAATAAATCTGAACTGCAGCAGAGTTTATTTATCAGGCTAAATATGATTCATGGCCATCCTAATTTCAAAATCCCTTTAAAAAGGTTTTTATTTTCATATTTTAAGCATATCCACACTTAAAAAAAAAAATTGCTACAGATACAGAAACTTCAGGGATGAACATTTTGCTGAGGATCTTTCCACTACATTTTTTAAGTGAAGTTTCTCAAGTTTTCTTGTTATGTTGCACCTTAATTAAGTTATGATCTGCTAAAGCCCCAAAAGGTGTGATGACAGGAAACACATCCATTAGATGGGAATTCCCACTCAGATCTCTTATACCAATTAGGACATAAAAGGGCCCGGGGTGTTATGGGACATGTGTCCCCTTTAAGTGACCCTGTTGTAATATAATGTAATGGTCAGGCGGCCTTTGGGTGACTGGGTGACAGGTGAGCTGCAGTGTAGTGGATCAGTGTACATGTTAGTATACAGTCAAAACTAATAGTTTTCTCTCCAAAATCAAACATTTCATTTCATTTATTTCATTCATGCAACGCTCACATACAAAATATCAACCTCTCAGCATTTTCACACTTTCTTTCTTTCTTTCACAAAGTCTTGAACATGAAAACAACTTTGGTATCACTCAAATTAACTGGATTAATTTGAAAATGTAATTTGTGAAGTGTTTTTTTTTTTAAGTTAAGCCACTAATTCTCTTTTTTCAATGCAAACCTTTAACAGTTAAGTTGTGGTTGTTGTTAATATGCTCTCCCTCTGCTATATGGAAGGTATTTCCACATGATCTCCTCACAGTGGCTCCTGGTGGATGAATGAATGTGAAATAGCCTGTGGGGGTCGTCAGTCAGCTGCCCATCTCCCACCAAAAGGGAATGACAACTGCAGGAGAGCCAACAGCAGCAGCAGCACTAGTCAGCAGCAGCAGAGATGCCAAGATTAGACAGAGATGGTGTTTATTATGGCAGAGAGCGGTGGGATCAGCTGAATCAGCTGCCCAGCTGAGGATGTTTAATGTAACAGTCAGCAATGATCAGCGATGGGCTCTGCTGTCTTCAGTTTGCCTGCTGTTCCCCTGAAACCTGTTCATACTGATGAATGAGACACTGCTGTAGTCATTTCTGGACATATTTCTGTTTGATTGCTGCACAAGATTCCCCCAACACACTGATAAATTATACATTACTCCTCCATCCATCTTGGGCCATACAGGATTAATGGGATATAAATGCTAGACAAATGATAAAAACAACAACAAAGGTATGAATGAGAGCTTAAAGGAACATACCGCTCATTTTGCATGTTTGGGCCTAATATATTCAATTTTCATACACATAACGTTACTGACAATCATTTCACAAAGCATGCTACTGGAATGGTGAATTAAAATTTTTTTTTCCTACCTTCCAGACTGCCATTGGTTTCTAGTATACAGTACTATTAAAATCAACTTGTTGATACTTGAAACGTGTAAACAAACAAGACATATATCCAATTTTTTTTCAGAGTTACATATATTTAGTGTTTCAGCACAACAAAAAAGTGCAGAGTGAATGTATGTTTCCACTGGGGAATATAGTCCCAAAAGAAGACCTGTATTTATCGAAAAATTTAAACTACTGTGACTTCATAAGGCTGCGTAACTATTAGCAGGCGAAACATCAATTTTTAAGGTGGGTGTATCGNTGACTTCATAAGGCTGCGTAACTATTAGCAGGCGAAACATCAATTTTTAAGGTGGGTGTATCGCTTGAATATTTTGATTTTGAAAGATTAAGAGATGTTGCAAAATATTAGGAAAGCTGAAATACAGTTTTATCCTTCGGGAAATGATTGTCAGTAATGTAATGTATGAAAATGGAGTATATTAGGCTCATGCATGGAAAATGGCAGGTATGGTCCTTTAAAGATGGCTTAGTGTCACTGTTTGTTTCAGTCCTGAACTAAGACACTGGACCATTTCAAGAAAGAAAACCTCCATTTCTTTGGAGAACCTGACTTGGCAATAATGACTGAGCTCATCCAGGTGTGCCAGTGAGCCAGAATGCTAAAAGTTTTCTTAAATGGAATGCAGCCATGATTGTGGGAAAAGGACCTTAAAGAAAGTTAAACTGATTTTGTCCTTGGGCTGGGTTAAATCGTAGTTTGATCTGGACCCAGATCGGTGTTCACCTATTGAGTATATCCCCTGCTATGAGGCCTATATAGTGGAATATTTTACAATTGATGCTTATTAATCAAGAGCAGTGGTAGTGAATAAAGTAGTGAACAGTTCCTTGGTGAATGCTGTTGTATTGTTGTTGGGTCTCCATACCTCTCTGGGAGTTGTAATATTCTCAATTAGGCAGCTGGAGTTGGAGGACCAACAACTGGCTGTTAGTTTCCAGAGAAAGCTCGCATATAAGTTGCTCATTAAATTATCACAGCTCCTGTGATTATGTCTGACGTCTGTGTAATCGTGATTAAAATCGTTTGTCATTTGGTGTTCTTGTTATTGTCTCTGTCTCTGGAGTAACGAAACACTCTCTGCCCCTGGATTTGTTACATGTTCTTGGTCATCTCAGTGGGTTCAGGAAAGATAATGGCCTGCTGTCTAAAGCAGCCATTGATCTACTTTTTGTGATAATAAAATGAAAAAAGGACCAGATCTATAACGTGTTTTGATTTTCCTCCTGATTAACAAACTGTCAAATTCATCCCAAACACTGATTTACACAACACCTTGTATAATGATTCTATAATAATACAAGACCAAGTACATGCAACATCCTCAGATCTAAGCCCCATTGAACCCCACACCCACCTGACACCTTCTCTTGTCCTCTCCATCCCCCTCAGTAGAGGTAACAGCTGTGGTGTCACCCTAAGTCACATGACATGGGCAGGTGGGACAGATAAACCTATGTGGGACATCCATCCCCCTTTTCCTCCCTGCTATTCTGTCTCTCTCTGAATGTCAACC
>VXCM01000114.1:147852-209338 GCA_014773175.1 Lucifuga dentata
GCACACCTCACCACTGTCTTACAGCTCTCATACATGTCCTGCACCACTCTAACATACTTCTCTGCCACTCCAGACTTCCTCATACAACACCACAGTTCCTCTCTCGGCACCCTGTCATATGCTTTCTCTAGATCTACAAAGGCACAATGCAGCTCCCTCTGACCTTCTCTGTACTTCTCTATCAACATCCTCAAAGCAAATACTGCACCTGTAGTAAGCTTTTTATATAGCTATTATAGCTTATTTATTTTAGCTCATTGTGACCTGTAGTATAGACATATACCTACTCTATATAATTTTCATTGATCTCAGGCATCAAAGGAACTCGTTTTGCTTGCTTTATAGATTCACAAGCCCAAAACCTTAAACTGATGAAAACTGTCAGTCATACACTGTTTTATTAGAAGGTTCCATTCCAAAGCGGATCTGATTTACATGGAAGATCTTTGGTGACCATTTGCACCATTCTTCTTTGCTTTTTGGAAGACATTTACACCCTGAATGCACATTTATATTTGTTGAAGATTAATATTAGCTACAGAACATCACAAGGAGCTGTTATGTTTCTTTCAGACTCTTCATCAGAGAATCCTTGAAAACAACTTTGTGATTGTTAGATGCAAAGATCTTGCGTGGAGACGGCAGGATTCTGAAAGGTTTTACGCCGAGCATTCAGGTGCAGACACAACCCAGATTTATGTACATTACTGAAGTTCTGTTGTACAGTTGTACTGTGGCAACTCCATTTCACCTCACAGATGAGTCAACAGTATGTAGGTGACAACAAGCATGGTACAGAGTCAGAAATTACAATACTTTTCTGAGTGTGTGTGAAGTACTGGACCACCTATTTTGTTCTGTATTAATTTGACATCTACTTTACAAAAATAAATAAAATTGACTTTGCCATGAGCAACGGCACAATAATTTCTGATGTTGATGTTTCTGCTTATGTCAGACAGTAAAGAACTGTTCATTAATAAAACGCTTAAGGCATAATTGCACTGACTGAGTTTATGTATTAAGATGATATTAACTATCTGAGATTAATACAAAGGGGTTCTTCCAGTCCTTGTATTCTTATTACTTTTGAGCTGATTTCCTTTATTTATTGTGACACCCTTTCAAAGATATGCCATTCTTGATTTTGTTTTTCCCCCTCTTAGGTCGATTCTTCTATCAAAGACTTGTTGAATTCATGTCAAGGTAAATCTTACTCCACTAACATACATGCCAGTCTGGGTAATTGCATATAACTACTTCTGCTTTCACTCATTTGGATAAATACTGTTTTATGTCCAATATATTTTAATGGAATAATGGTTAAAAGTTGTAGGGGAGAAATAATCTATCAGGTTGACAGCGATGATTCACTTCTGAAATGCTATAAGGGTTTCAATTATCCATGGACCGACTACACCTGGAGCGAGTTGAGAACCAGCGTGCATCCTGCTTATTATAGCATTTATGAGCTACACATGCAGAGAACCCCTGCTGGGTTCCTAAAGGTGCTTATAATCACATAGTTATTTTTAATAGATGTTGCTACAGCAACCTTTCCTTGACAGCAGACCATACCAATGGAAAACAAGAAAGGATCTTCTGCACGTTAGCAAGCAGCAATGCAGATGATGGACGACTGATAGACGAGCTCTGATCCCAGGGGATTGTTAGATCAGATTTGTATGCAAAATCTATTTAACATGAATCCTCAAATATCTGTTGACAGCGGTCCGATGCGCGCGTACATTTTAGCCAGGGAGGATGCCATACGTCACTGGAGAGATTTGATGGGACCAACCCAAGTGTTCAGGGCCAGGTACACCTCCCCCGCCACCATCCGGGCCCAGTTTGGACTTACAGACACACGAAACACCATTCATGGCTCAGGTNCCCCCGCCACCATCCGGGCCCAGTTTGGACTTACAGACACACGAAACACCATTCATGGCTCAGGTGGGGGAAAAAAAAAGTTCTAATCACAAATTATAGAGTAAGTAATAATACACAATGAGATGTCCTGAGATATAAGAAAATAGTCAAAGAACACTACAACTCAAGTTCATTATTTTCTAAATCAGGATAGCTCAGGGTTAAACAATTAATATGTTCATATTACTAATCTCCAACTCTCCTCTCCAGATTCTGTTGAGTCAGCATCCAGAGAGATCAGTTTCTTCTTCCCAGAATTCTGTGTGGAGGAGTGGATGGAGAAGGAGGAGCCATCATTCAGGACAGGACAGATACATTACGACAGTCAAAAACAGATCCACACCCTATCAATGCAAAGCTGACCCCAGATCAGCTCTTAGTTACTTACAGACCATTTCAAAAGTGCTGTCCATCTAATTCATCATATACAAAAGTGCAGGCTGCCAGAGATGATGTTACGTGCTGTGTGTAATTTATGTTGCCAAAATGTGTGTATTTGCTGTTTTTTTTTGTCGTCATTCACCTCAGTTCATCATGTTTATTGTGTTTGTCATTAAAACTGATATTTCCTGAACTTTCCATAGCGTGCACACAGAACAAGTTGGGCTATTTTCAACCAAAAAAAAAAAAACAAATTCTTAAAAATAATTAAACTTAAATGAGTGATTTTTGATGAAACCCTTTTATTTGTGAATAATTTGCCACAATAATAGAATTTCCCTAGATTTCAACTGTTCTGATTCTCTGCAGTAATTGCAAGTCATCTGGCATATCACCAGGGGAGCATCAAATTCCACAAGCATAGCACAGTTTGAGAACCACTGCATTAAAGACTAGTGTATGAGTTTACAAACTACACAGTGTATCACTGTAAGTAGTGCAGATTTAGTTTCCTGAGCCATAAAAAGTTTAAGACAATGGCATCT
Source organism: Lucifuga dentata (assembly GCA_014773175.1). Lineage (NCBI taxonomy): Eukaryota > Metazoa > Chordata > Actinopteri > Ophidiiformes > Bythitidae > Lucifuga > Lucifuga dentata. The sequence goes on from VXCM01000114.1 coordinate 150,711, forward strand.
GTATGTTTCTATCAAAGTCGAATAAAACTATTAGATTCTGTGACTTCTATGAATAAGTAACTTATAATAATGTCAAAGTATTTGAATGAACCAAATGATTGTCTTAGTCTAATTTTGTGTATTATGAAATTTCTTAATTTAGTTCAGTTTCATCCTTTATGGTAAAATGTTGATTTTTTTTACACATAATATACAAGATACAGTAAAACACGGTTGTTATGAGGCACTGTAGAAACATGAGTAACAAATATATTACATCTATTTGACCATATTTAAGAAAATGAGCCACAAACTAGCACGTACAGAGCAAAGCCAGCCTTCCCTCTTTTTGCTTCAGCCATCAAACCTGCGTTTGCTCCATTAAGAACGTGCTGCATCTATAAACGGATCAGTTCATGTACTTCAGTCATTGTTCCTCTGGCTGCAGCCGGTCCTGCCTGCGCTCACGTGTTCTGTGTGGGAACCTGTCTCAGCGCTTCCACGGGCTTCATCACTTCGTAAGTGGTGAGCGACTTTTTGACCTTCCCACTCTTGTCCACCTGATGGATGCTCTGCGTCACGGTGATGGTCACCTGCTTGGTGGACATCCGGTTGTCCTGCCATTTTGTCTGATAAGGGAGATAAACTATAAAAATGCAGTATACACCAAATTAAATTTACTAAGCTTTAGTAGAAAGCACACTATGCAGCAACATTTGTGATTTGCAGAAACAAGGCATTTGAGCTCCGTAATGTCTAGTCATAATCGTAATTGTAAATTAAACATACCAAATCATGTTTATTGGGTAATGAAGTAAGCTTATTTGGCACTAATTGGGGATGACTATTCTTGTGTTACCACAGTTAGAATGCTTGCATCCTAAAAATAAAAATTTCCTTATTAATAGGGAAATATGGCCACCAACGTACTCCAAAATCTAAACAGATCATCTGCTGTACAATGGGAAGCTGGAGTGTAACTTAACGCATTCTATCATGGATTGCTCTTCAATTATTTTGTTCATAAGCGTGTTCAAGCATTAAAGGGGCACTCCACCAATTGTACTCGCTGAATTCAGTCTATTGGTCTCAGGCAGCACGATTCAGCATGTGAAAACAACTGGAAAAAGGCTTTTGTGGCTGCAGAGGAAGATGTACCTAATCAGAGAAACTGAACTCTATGAGATCGCAAGAATTGCTTCCTGATAATGCTTTAGACAAGTGCTTTGTGCTTGACTAAAAGTTTGAAAGCTAAAGCCTCTCCTAGAGCTTTTTAGTGAATTCAAAGCAGAAGGAGAGGCATTAATTTTCAAACCTGCAGTCTTCAGCACCAACACAAATGCCCAGGGCATCAAAATAGTCAGAAACATTCTTGGTGCCGTGCACAAATGAAAGCAAAGATCAGTCCTAATGCTTTGAGCTTATCATCAGCAATCAGTAAATATGATCTAAAGTGTGTGTTTTGATATGTTTAAGCCATCACACAGCTTGATGTTGGAGTTATCAAAAACATTAGAGAGACTTACAATCTCTTCAGTATGGAGAACACTTCTGCGCTGCACCGTGGTGCCAGATGATGGTGATACCGCTTCCTGGGGTGCAGAGGCCAGTATTGCAGGGGGGCTGCTGGGTTTTATGTCATTCAGACTGGCTTCAGACATGGCTGAGCAAACCTTCAGGTAAGCCTGAGCAGGAGGAGGGAGGCCTTCTTCAAAGAAGTCTGGAACTGTTAAAAAAAAAAAAAAAAAAAAAAAAAAACCTTGAAAACTTGGAGCAACCAAATCACTGGATACATAAAACACTTCACTATGAGTGGACAGGCAACTTCTAACACTTTCTGAATCTTGGAAATAATTTTGAAGCCTCAAGTGAAATTCATTATGTTCAGTAGCTTAAATGTGGGTTTGAAGTGGTACTATTGTAGAAATTTGCCTTTGTGCTGCACATGAGCTATTGTCCCTCAAATTAACCAAAAACCCTTTGTAGCTTCAAGACTGTTTTATTTTTTAACACCTGGGTCTGTATGAAAACACCTGAGCATGTTTAAATCCTCTTTCAGAGCATTTTATTGTGTTTTAAGAAGAAGCTGAATGATTCAAAATGTAATCGCTTCAAACACAAGCTGAGCAGGTGTCATTAAACTGACTTCCTTCATTTTTTGCAGCTTATAGGTTCCCTACTGCCACCAGCTGGACAAAGTGGAGCAGTAGAGTTTGATCATGGTTTTGCTTCTGTCCAATTATCACCAAGGATGCAACAAATGCAAATAAAGTGCAATAACTGCATGTACGCATGTTACATTTTAACAACCCTTTTAGTTCTGCTACTAAAAACAGTACCCTATTAGGAAAAAAAAAAACCCAGACTTTTTATGGATAGATGTTATATTATTGTGAAATCAAGCTTGTAATGAGGTTACAAGCTGATGATCAGTTTGGGGAGTTTTGGGTCTGTTTTATCTTTTCAGAAAGCATCTTAACTGAATTTATCCCTACAATTACATCAAGGCTCCTCTTACAACATCAACAGTTGCCCCATTTGAGCACAGGTGCTTTTGATGTCGGCTGTTCTTCCCACTTACTCCTTCATCTCTTTTGTATATCAAAGAAACTGTAATCAGAATACGGTATAAAATCCCCAGCCAATGAAAATTAAGCAAATCAGACCCATTGATTTTAAAGCTGTTTGTAAATGGTGGTGATTGTTTCATTGTCAGAGGATAGTTAATTCATATTCTGAGTGTAGCAACCATAAAAAAAATGAAGTCACACATGATCCCCAGCGACAGCATGGGGCCCCTCCCACACAGATTGCTTCTTCATGCTGAAGTGTACAGGGTCACCACAACCGATCTTCATTTTCATTTCAATTTTCCCTCTGTATAAAAGCTTCTAGCTGCAACCAGGCATGTAAAATCTCTCAAAATGCTCCGTATGAAAAGAGGTTCTATATAACACCCACAGGACTCTTCCTGCAGGGAAACAGAAATAGGCTTATACATGTGTGTTACACTTCACTTTGAAGTTTAAAATGTAAGGAAAGAACAGAATGATGAAGAACAGAATACTTTAAAGTTTGAGTTCTCCTAGGCAAGTGTGATTGCAAGCAAATGTGAAACTAGTTTAAGTGATTTTAAAATGGTTGAAACAGTCAAACTCTGTAACTGAATGAAAGCACTGTAAGCTTTTATGCTTTTGAAAATGAGGGAGGCCGAACTGATCAAATTATTGAAAGCAAGCATGATGTGAATATCAAAAATGAGAAAAATACACAACTGACACTTCAGATATACCAAATTATGAATTTAATTATTCATGCAATGATTACTTGTTAGTTCAGAGGTGAAATTACTGTAAGATTAATTAAGCATTCAGTCACCAAACTTGTTGCTCTTACCAGGGCTGATTGTTTTCTCCAAAGCGAGGCCCGTCTCCGAGACCTCCGAGGGGATGCTCTGGATAGATGACAGGGGAATATCAGTGTCAGTGCTGGTCAGCCATGTTGATTCTGTCTCTTTGGTCCAGTTCTCCAGGTAGCGAGGCTCCAGAGCATCGGTCCGGCTTCCCCCGCAGCCCATGGCTCTGCTCCAGCGTCACCACAGGCACGTTCACTTCCCAGCTGGACGTTCTGCAGAATTGAGAAAAGAAATTCAGGACAGATCCACACTAAGTTATAACAAAATTATGCAGGGTTGAATTTTTATTGAGTTAAATTAATTGTTTTAAATGTTTTCTCTTGATAAAAACACTGCAATGAGTCAGAAATAACTAGTTCTATTAATAAATGACAGAAAACATTCATTAGAATTATTTAATTATGGACAAATTGTCTCTAAATATGCCAAAAATAATCTCTAATACTTACAGTAATATGAAAAACTCAGTTCCTTTCATAAAATAAGCTCCAGATACCTTTTTCTTTAAAGAGAGGAAGTGTGTTGATCCAGTTCTTGTTTATATTTCTCCATGAGCCACTGAAGGCAGCATCCTCTGATGAACCAAAAGGTCAAGGAGACCACAGACCTTTACAGTATATAAGAAATGGAAGGAAGGAAGGAAGGAAAGAGAGAGAGCTTTTTTCATTCTGCTAGTTTTTAATAGTTACACAAAATGAATGAATCATCTCACACCTCTTGTTGTTTCTGCTGTGTATTGTTACTATATTTATCCTACTGTAATGCTTTTGCTTTGAAGACAATTATCTATCAATCTGCCTTTATATATATGTATATACACACACACAATTATACTATATGATACTGTAATATACTATAAGATACTGTACTGTACTAAATTGAATTTCACTGTATTGCACTGTACTTTATACTATAATATACTACACAACAATCCCCTATACTGCTGTAATTATTTACTATTCCGTCTGTTTCCTCATATGCAGTTGAATTCTTATATGAAAATCAAACATTCCCTTTGGCATGATTACAGCACAAACAAAACATAAACAAATCCAAGATAAAGGTGATAAAAATAAAATGCTAAAGATGTCATTAATAATTACTGATCACTTTGGGCAGCTGAATTAAATTGGACATTCATGAGGCGTGGATTGACCTACTGTGCTGCGTTCACGTCTCATATTCATATACTTTGTCTATATGAGGTTTTCTCCGGACAATTAGGCTCAACGTGATTTTGTCAAATAAACAATAAAACCGATAATAAATGCACACTGATAGTCAATCAATGCAGCTTCTAATTCCGATCCGAGTCTCAACGCCGTGACCCCACGAAAATATAAGCAGTAATAACGTGAATGAATGAAGTGTAAATGATGTGGGGGAAAACCTTATGGCAGAACCGACTCCGACGCCGTTTAACGGGATGCGTGAGGAATCGTTCAGAGAAAACAAACATCGCAAAGTAAAACCGTAAATGCTTACTGATGACAGAAAATCCTTTCTCTTTTCCTCGGTGCTCCTTCGTGTTTTCGGCCAAACCTGCTTCCTAACATTGACGCTCCCCGTCTGTAACAGGCTGAACATGTGACCCAGTCCCTGATTGTCTCTTTTTTGTTTTTTCATTCATCATGTTGACCAGATAAACTTGCATTATTACTAAAGAACAGTAAATATTTAAAAAAAAAAAAAAATCATTTGCAGAATGTCATGAAGGTGAAGATGTTTTAAATAAATTATAAATGGTTTATCTCAGCTGCTGCCATTCATCAAACTGTATATTCCTACTTAGGAGGAGCCGAAGAATATAAATTGAACCATAAAATATGAGGAAAAATGTAGATTATAAACTTATATCCTACATGTATGATGCACGGGCTGTCGGCGCGATACAGCCAAACCAAAGAAAACAAGTCACAAGATCCAAAAATCAATCAACACATAAAAAACAAAACAAAACAAATAAAACATACATCATTACTAATTCAGTGACGTCATAGTTTCCTCGGCTAAAGTGACAAATGGCTGAGGTAGGATGGACTCTGAACTCCAGCTACATCCATAAATTAAATGTTCACTACTCTGCCCACAAGGGGGCAGTCTACTCACAACGCACTGCTGAACTTATACGGGATTCTGCTTATATTATAGTAAAGATTTCAATGATGGTGGTGGTTCTGATAAATCTACAAATCTGACAATAACACGCTGAAGATGATCAATATTAGATATGATACGTGAGATACATGACTTGTCAGTTTCACAGGTTTTCTCACTTGGGGTCAAAGTACACGTTTATCACAGTTCTGTGATGCATTTTTGATGTCCACAATGATTTACATAAAAAACAATATGTCGCAAGCAACACATCTCTCTGTGATTTAGCACTTGAGTAATGCAGCAGCTTTGACAGAGAGAGAGAGAGAGAGAGAGAGAGAGAGAGAGAGAGAGAGAGAGGGTTTCATGCTGCTGAAGCTCAAGGCTAGCAATCAAAAAGTCTTTTACAAAAGAAAAAAATACAGTTTCAACTGAAAGATCAATTCACTAATTGTGAGAATTAATGTTGCTGTCACAGAGCATCTTAAAGCTTTACTGAGCAGACTGAAAGATCTATAGCACAAACTCAATTCAATTAGTGATCGCCATTTCCTTTGAGTGACTTACTGTACTCCACTCGTGTAAGGCTCAAATTGATGCCCAAACACAGTAGATATGTGGTCTGCAAATTTTCACCCTTTCAAAATACTGCTGACATCTCTCAAACACAAGCAGAATGATAACCTGTTATTATCAGTGAACTAGGTGGTTTTGCATGTATACAAGCCATTATCTTACGTTAGGTTTCATTTCTAAAGGTTTTATTGGCATGACCATATAAAATTACAGTATTGCCAAAGCAGTGTATGTAATAGGTCCAACAAAAAGGTACAAGGTATAACAAAGTGCTACTTATCAGAATATAGTAATATATAATAAATAGAAAGCTAATAGTAATAGGATGAAGTAATATAGATATATAAATGAATAAAAGTTGTCATTTGAGATTAGAGTAATTCCTTGAATTAATTAGAGGAAAAAAAAACATTCAGGATTGGGGGTTGTTTCGTTTTAGATGTCTCCAGAATTTAATCAGTCGTTTCTGTGTTAATATTATATGTTCATAACAACATTTCCCAAAACATACTACTGGGGTCGTAGATATTAGAATAGTTATACCTTTCAGACTGCCATTTTGGTTTCATTTATTCCAGTACTCTATTGAAATCAACTTGTAGAGACTTGAAATATGTTTGAGATAAGTAATCCATCACAGCAAACACACTATTACATTTTTTTTTTTTAAGTAACTTTATTTAAGCTTCCAACACAGAGCTGCACAGAAGACAATGCATGTTTCCACCAGGGAATATAGTCCCAGGAGAAGATGACTTGATGACTTTTCCAGAGAAATTAAAAATGACTGTCCCTTTGAATTTGAAATAAAATTATGTAGCAATGTTTGGTTGTATAAGGTGAATTTGTAAAGATGTCGTATTTGTATGTTGGAGAGTAACAAATAAAAGACGAGTTCAGCGATTCCTGGTCCATGAGCAGGTCTCACACGTGTATATTAAAAAGCATTCAGCTGAAAAGTACACACACACACACACACACACAAAGAGGTNCGTGTATATTAAAAAGCATTCAGCTGAAAAGTACACACACACACACACACACACAAAGAGGTGGGTTTGTTGGTAAAAACTGAATCTTGACTGATAGTGAGCTGCCATGTTTAGTCTAATATTCAACCATTATTTTTATGCAAGCCTGAGCTGAATCAAATCCCCGGACTTCCTGCTTTCAGCCCTCGCTTCATTCCTCTGTCACCCAGCTAATGAATCTTGTGTCTTGTGGACAGCCTGCTCAATATGAGGCTGGACAGCTTTGATTTGTATGTCCTGCCCCTCTGTCCTATTGGACTACCAGTCAATGGGCCTGTCTTCCCATTACCCTGGTGATTAATATGGTGCTCTGCTAAACGCTGCACAAGGCTGAGCTCTCAGCTGCAAATGAGCCTGATGGCATGAAATTACACTGAAAATTCACCTTACACCAGGTTTCATGCACCCAAAGAAGTATTATTTCAGTGATGTGCTGATATTTATGTACTATTAATTGTTTTTATGGACATGTCTTATTCCTAAAAACTAGGTGCTGTACATAATATGTTGCTAATTTACTATTGAGCAACTTTGTGGTTTGGTGCTAATTTGTCTTTTCTTATTCTTGTTAAAGAAACTGACTTCTACAGTTGCTATATTATGCTCAAGATAACTTTCTTTTTCCTTTAAATTTGCATGTATGTGCATGTATGTGTATTAAAAACTGATTTTCGCTCCAGTTTGCATCAGCTTTCATCATTTCTCCTTCATTTAAAACAGCTGGTCAGTGCTGATAATGAATAATGTCCCTTCTCTAGTGATTTGCAGTGATTTGCACAGTTTTGGAGAAGGAAAAAGAGCCACGTTCTGGCAAATTCAAGAGAAGTGAATGAGCCAACGAGCAGTGGAAAGGAAGCCAAATCCAAACTTTCACTGGGATTTTAGTGAGACTGCCAGTGAGTTACAGTACAGGAAAATTAATTAAGATGCTTAAGAGGGAGGGGAAAGCTACTCCCCATCTCAAAGGTTCACTGGTTTTGGCATCAATTTGTTAATTGTCTCAAATATAATTATGACTGAATTGTTAGTTATTCTAAAAGTCCAAATGGTACACAGATAATATCATAACCACTTGTTCAGATTCCATCAGTAAATTGTAGATATTGGAACTGCCTGCAGGGCAATAAGGGGCTTCTATCCAGATTATGCTTTGCCTGGAGGTCACGGTTCAGGGCATCAATCACATCTCTGGGCCTTTTTTTCTGGCAGAGATGCATCTTCCTCAGACTAGCAGCAGCAATCTCACCCTCTGATGTGACGCTGTGCCAGAAATGTGTCCAGAGGCTGTGTTTTTTCAATCCATCATGGTCTGAGCTAACATGACATCTTTCCATTAGTGCAAAGTGCTCATCCTGTGGAACACTTTGCACCATTGCCCAAAATAAGGAAGAAGGGGGGCTAACACAACAGAATTTACTAAAGGTAAAGGTGGTAAGGAGATGTGGATGTTTTTACTGCTCTTATTGGAGAATAAGAAAATAACCAGTTGGACAGCTTTGATAAGATGAACTACAAATCTAGTAGCAAGAGTGAAAAATAATATAGTGTCTTTTGGAATCAGCCCAAATGGAAGGTGAGAAAGGAAACTGCGAGGCCCAGCATCATTAAGTATGGATATATCGTACTTTCTTCATTTAAGAACGGAGGAATTAACATAGTTCATTATATCTTGATGAAACAGCAGTATCGGTTTTAATGACATAAGAAGGACTCTGAATGTGTGTCTTTGCAAAGACCTGTGAGTTGTGCAGCATTGCAAGTTGTGTTTGACCTAAAATGACCAATATTGCCATTCTAACACAGGCATTTTCCATGACTGATTAATGTAATGTCCCTTACTGTCATTTACATTATCAGGAAAGGAGTTTATTTTTCTGGTCGTTATTGGTATTTATACCTTTAAATTCAGTTGAAGGCCAGGCCATAAATGCAGCCTTTGCACTTTATATGCTTCATTCGTTTTATCCTTCTAAACACACAACTCTAATCCCATCAAGGGCAAGGAATATTCCGGAAAGAGCATTAGCTGGCGCTTATGAAGCGAGAGAGGGCACATTAGTATTCATGAATTTCTTGGATCAGACTCTTTAAGTTTAAGGGAAATTATCTTGGGGAAGTCTGATGGTGCAAACACAAACATCAAACTCTGAGCTGCCAACAAGAGTTGTGCTGTTGTCAAATAAAGCCAAGATTTTGACTCAACACTCAAAGGAGTGATGAATTCTGGGAGTTTCCGAGAGGCGTCCATCAAAATGCCAATTTTTTTTTTATTAGTAAAGCAGTTAAAGAGTTAATAAATGCAGAGGCATGAGTGTGTAGGTGAAGGTCTGGACAGCCATTACCATGATCAATACCTCTGACACTGAAGTAAACATCTCCCCTCTTGCTTCATCCGTGTTGTGTAACTTGTAACAAAACCCAACATTGTACTAATATAGACACAGCGTGAAAGCAATGCTGATTAACACACACGTGCACAAAGGTTTTACTTAATGTTTGAGTCTACTGCACAGCATGAGTGACATTTTGACAGAATAATTTCTATCACTGGAGTTTGCTGTGTCAGACACCATCAGAACCTAATGAGCCAAGAGATCATTTCAGTAATTAATTGCTGTGTACTCTGAGAAATTATGATGTTCTCTCAGTAAGCCACTTACAGAGTCAATCAAATCTATCAAAGCGCCAATTTACATTAGTTTTGCCTTTTGGAACAGAAATACATGAGTTACATACAGTATGTGGATATGAAATACATAAATTCTCAAATAGCATGAGGGAATTCAGTTTAGCCTGTTGGGTTATACATTTTTTTTGTTGTTGTTGTTGTTGTTGNATAGCATGAGGGAATTCAGTTTAGCCTGTTGGGTTATACATTTTTTTTGTTGTTGTTGTTGTTGTTGTTGTTGGTTAGCAGGATTACTCAAAATGTCTGGAACCCATTTTGAGAAAGGATGGAGCATGGTCCAGAGAAGTTTGTACAGATCCGGATCCAGGACATTTTTAAATGATTTCTTTACATAGCGAGATAGGTCTTTTTTTTTTTTCCTTAATCAATTTCCTCAAAAGTAATACATCAATCTCAATGAAAAAGCATAATCAATCCCATGATAGACTAATAATAGGTGCAACTTGGTCCAGATTCAGATGAGATGATGCTGATTCAGCAGACAGTTTGATGTATCTTTAAGAGTACCACATCAAATGTTTTTTTTTAATTTAATTTATTTTTTTTATTTAAGACTTTATCATTCCAATAAACATCACTCTGATTACTCAAATATTTTACCAAGTTAAGGGGGACTGGCTATTGAAATTGTTCTCACATTAAATATTTTTAGAAGGGTTAAATCCTTAATTCAGCATGTTATTTCAATAGCAGCTGTATGTCTGTCTGCTCATCAGCATAACAATATGATGATGAGCGGATGGAAAGAATTAACATACAACTCCAGGCTGTTCACTTCCTATTCTCTCTAATTGAAGTATGCATGGCATTGCTAGGTTACACTGCTGACTTGTTATGAGTTGTTATGACTTGTTATGACTGATTTAGGGCTCACTCCAGCAAGTGTACATGCCAAGTGTGTATTTTAATGCCCCTGCTGATTTTCAGAGATATTAAACAAGAAATCTACTTTAACTCCACCCAAAAACGTTTTCCATTTTCTCTCCAGAGATGCACTGCCAACCTTATTTCATAGAGGATCAATATAAGCCAGAATGAATGTGTATTAAAGGTGCGGATGTGTGTGAAACAATAAAAAGGAGCGACGGTGCAGCAGATGGGACTGTTTCATAGATGGCTGATTCACGATAATGGGGACAGTGAAAGTTTCAGCTGATATATGCTTCTCAGAACTCAAACAACAGGACAGGTGAGAAAACCCAAAAACTGAAAATAAAGCCATATGATTATTATTTCTCTTAAGGCTAAGGGATTCCCATTAGCATGCTACAGCAGCTCATGCTCATATGCAACACCTTCGCAATGTTATATGAAGCAGAACCCATAAATTATTTCTGAAAAACACAATGAGAAACAACATCAGAAACATCAGAAAACAGGACACGGACAGCTAGCTTTTTTACTTTGAATAAAATATGCAAGGTGAGTTAAAGTGAGAAGAGGCTGGAGACACTTTTTGTTTGCTAAAGCTGATGTCTCCTCCAATCATGAAATTGCCAGAGCTGACTTAAAGTGCAGGCAAATGAACAGATCTGCTGCTCTGATGCCTCTGACTGACTGTACTGCTGACGGGACTGTAAAGGTACTTTAAATGAAAAGTATCACTCCTGTATGTGATGCTGAGTGTACAAAGAGTATCTTCTGGTGAAATAGGATAAGACTTTTGCTGATCTAGCTAAAATAACTAAAGTATTGATTTGTTATTCAATACTATAATAACATTACATAAAGTTATGTTTTAGAGTTTCTTTAAATTCCCAGAATTCTCAGACCAGAATTCTGGCATTTTCAATGCTACATACTAAAATGGTTACTGTAGTTACAGTAATTAAGAAATGGAAAGTCAGAAACATGTCAAGGTTGTCCTTGGAACATTTGGGCAACTGACACATAAGGAGGTTATATTTCTTTGACCCATGTTTGTTGATTAGGTACTTTGTTAGCAGGTTTACTAAAAAAAAAAACAAAAAAAACAAAAAACTTAAGNAGGTACTTTGTTAGCAGGTTTACTAAAAAAAAAAACAAAACAAACAAAAAACTTAAGAACTGATTGCCATTGCCCTTGACCAAGGCACCAGACCTGCAGCACGTTCTATGGCCACCCACGGCTCCTTGTATTTAGGATCATGCATTAAAGGCAGATGTGTGGGATTGATTAAAAACATGTATATTATTTAAATGATTAGAACAATACTAAGTTTGTCTTGGCTTATGGAGTTGAAAATGCTCGAAATGAGATTACTGTCAAGATCCTGTAGTATTTTTTGATGGGGAGTTTCTGAATAAAGAGAAAAGATTTCTGTACATTCTGGCAACTGACAACAAGCTGATGCCAAATTCTGATGTCACCCGTCTGAGCTGACTCTCTCTGTTCACACTCTCACTTATCCGCTACGACACGACTGTCAGCTTCAGCAGCTCTAGATGTGTTATTGAGTGACTTTGTCATTTTGGCAGCAGCTTCTGCTGATTCACGGCTCGCTATGCAGAACATTTAGCACCTGCTGACTCAATTCATACATCAGCTCACTGTCAAATACCAAAGCCCTCAGTCTTAATTATAATGATGGTCCTAATTGCAGGTGATGATGATAGCCGACTGTGATGAATGGCAAACTAAGTGGAACATTATTCTTCTAAAATTCAAAATGTAATATGNATAGCCGACTGTGATGAATGGCAAACTAAGTGGAACATTATTCTTCTAAAATTCAAAATGTAATATTTACAACCTTGCCATTAAAAATTGATTATTAAAGGTAGGTTAGAATACACTGAAAACTGAAATAACAGCACCAAAACACAATAAAAAAGTATTTCTCCCCTTCAATTCTGGCCTCCTAATTCTCTCAAAAATCAGAAACAACACCAATTACACAAATCAGGCATAATTCTATATTTCTGCCTTTTTCTTTTCTATCACAAATTTATTTTACGGAATCCCAGTAAATAATACATTCACATACATAATACATTCAATACATTCACTGATTCATCGGTGATTGTATTTACCAGCATTTAAAAATGCCAGGCTTCACTGAGGATAAAATCAGTCATGAGAATCATCACTGTAATAGTGAATGTCATCCCACTGACCACTGCTCTGCGACCTTTGGCTAGTGACGCACTATGATGTCTCAGCTGTGGATCAGAGTGGACACGAATCACTAAATTTTATGGTATAGCAGATATAAAAATGAGGAACTAGCATAAACGAGGGAACGTTTCAGGGACGTACATGATGCTGTCAAGATTTTTGACCACCAAAGGTAATAAATGATAATATGGGAACATAAAGTGATTCGATGGGGAGTCGGTTATCTATCATCACTCTCTGCTTCATGACTCAAAATGATGTTTTAAAATAAAAATCCAGTTAGCGCAACTGTATCATAGCATCTGCTGCGCACTGTAGGAGATGATTCCTGAAGCTAAGATGTTCCTCAAAAGAAGCACAAGTTCAGATGCTAATTACCAGAGATGCCTCAGGTGGGTTCCATTTGGCAGGTGGGGTTGTGACCTCTCAGACTATCCTGAGGGGTAACGAAGGAGAAGGACAAAGGCAGGACGGGATTTGAAAGATGGATGAACTGTCAAAACTGAGGATATGATTAGTGTGAGCGTGGAACACAGAATGAGGACAACCTTCAGACCTCAGCTGTCTATCATACTTCTAAAACCATGGAAACGGGTCATTCAGTGACTTGGGACTATCTGGTGTTTGAAGGTTGAATGGTGTTTTTAAAAGAATAATAATGCACTTCTGCCATCTGATTGGATCAAATGAAAGCTATAAATTACATACTACACCAAGCGCCGCTCACTTCTGACGAGTATTTTCTGTCCTGAGCGTAACGTTACTTCTCCCTGCCTGATTTATAACAACAAAAGTCTGACCTTGTATTACCTTTAAAGCCTGGGATCAGAATCTTGTCTGATTTTATTGTTATCACCAGGCCTGACACATCAGAAAGCACTGTCCTCCTACTTTTTTATCCTTTAATTCTTAAAAATGTCACAACATGATTAACTTATAAAATGTATTCAGCAAATCCATGTTCTTCATACTACACTAAGAGCGATCACAAATCTTGGACACTACTTTTATACACCACTTGGTGGCAACGGTGTCTCATCTAGTGATGGTATGAATACAATTAATTATAAGTAACCCAGTGAGACTTCTTCCATCAGCCTGGAGCCTTTTCTGATGAAAAATGTATCACTGCTGGTGTTACTACTGAAGGTGGCAAATATCTGATTTTAACAAGTTTCAGATCAGCTTATAGGAACATGTTTTTTTGGACACTTTTCTCTCTTTTTCTAAGGTCTGTGCATCACTAAAGACACTGAAACTGAAATGATTCGACACATATTTGTGGTGATTATTCAGACTTTGCAGCATTTTTTTCCGTTTCAATTTCCTGTGTGAGTCGTTTTATTGGTTTTTCTTAGGTTGGTTTTTCTTATTGGTTTTTTTTGTTAAATTATTTCTGAAAAACACAATCAGAATCTTTTTTTTTTTTTTTTTTTAAATTCCCCAGTAATTTCCCTGATTGTATGTTAGTTTAGTGCTATTTTGTGGACACTGCTGGTTAAATGTGAAAGTAGAGCAAGCTGTGTCTGCAAACCTGACAGAGTTAAAGAGACAAGAAACATCTGCTAAAGGCTTCATCAACTAACTACCAGGGGAAAAAAAAAGGCAAAATGTACTTTTAATGGAGGAATTCTACAAAACAACCAGAGTTTGGTAGTAAAACTACTAATACTAACTTGTTTTTATGTCGTAACATGTGTAGTATTTAATCCACCCCCATTACACACACACAAAGGGGGGGAGACACTATTAAAACTAGCCACAAGTTACCAAGGAGTTGAAGCAACACACTTCTGACAGCGTGAATGAAATGAATGAATCAATGAAAACTGAACATTACAAGCTTCACAAATATACAATTTATTGCAGGGATATAACATTGAACTGGATATACAGGTACACCTAATAAACTGTTAACTCATAGTCTCTTTGTTAAATGAGAAATAGTAAGATCTGAGGAAGTGTGGGAGGAATTTTAAACTAATTTCTCAAGAGCTTAATAAAAATTTTATTTCTCCTATATGATCAGCAGATATTTTCTGGTGTTAGACATGCTCCCCTCGTGCTGTAATGAGGCGGCCATATGATTGTGAAGATAATTCACTGTAATATGCCAGAAGTATTGATTTTGATGAGGATGAATTGCGTCTTAGACTTGTTACATTGCTGGATGTCAATAGCAGAGCAAAACAAGTAGCCCACGAGCTCCCACACACATACACACACACACGCGAATGCACACACGCACACACGCACGCAGAAACAGAAAACACATAGTGGAATGGCAATCATGGCTGAAGGACACAACTACAGTGGCTGAAATGAAAAATGTCAGATGTTCACTTTATATGAAAACAACAACATGATTAATTTTAAATGCAATTAGTGAAAAAATCTGTCACTTATTTGTGAAATTTTACTCTAGCATAAAGGTTGTTCTAAAGCATTTGTATACTATCTAAGTAGATTTGTAGAGATAATTTCTCTATAAATAATTGTACACAAAAGAAAAAAAATACATTGAGTGAATGATAATGTAGAAGACAGTTTTTATGATCTTTCTGGACAGCGAGGGGAAGATCACCTCAGTATGACTTAAAAACTATAAAATACATATTGCACACACATTGACAGCAAGCTGAGCCTGTGAGCTTGTGTGGTTTTGAAGGAATATTGTTTCTTCTCTGTCCTTTTATTCCCAAACCAGCTATTTTTGTCAAGCAGCAATGAATTGTGGTTGAAACAAGAGTCCAAGCTGTGATGTCATCTTAGCCGTGAATTATTGTTTTT
Source organism: Lucifuga dentata (assembly GCA_014773175.1). Taxonomy (NCBI): domain Eukaryota; kingdom Metazoa; phylum Chordata; class Actinopteri; order Ophidiiformes; family Bythitidae; genus Lucifuga; species Lucifuga dentata. The sequence continues at coordinate 166,385 of VXCM01000114.1, forward strand.
GACTGTAAGATTGAGCAGGACTCCTTTCTCTGTGTCCAACAGATTGTGCAGAGTTCAGCCCTTTTATAATAAACTGTAAATATGGGAATATATTTAAGGATACAGTCAGAAACATACTTGCATTAGAGCTTGCTTTAGTAACAAGCTTAGTTTTGGGAAAATACTATTATAAGCAATGAAGAAAAAAAGCTAGCCAACTAACATTTCATCATTATTTTAATAACTTCTGCCGCTTTAATAAAAGTAGAAATACTTTTAGCACTCCTTAAGGGGAAGCTGTAACCTCAAAAAAAGCATAATGATAATAAATGATGTACTACACTTCCTGGCCTGATTTAGATATAGACAGAAATTAAAGAATATACCATTCATTGGTATCATTGAATCATTCTCTCCTGCGGTTGCTAAATAGGGTGATAAATTTGGTTACCTTACCAAGATGAGCATTGTGGAATGTGATTGGCTGGTTTGGTAAGAGAGAAAATCCAGTCTCAGGTATCTAACCGTGTACCTGATTCTGTTAGGAAAAATTCTGTTATCCTAGCAGCTTCACTGTCCTTAGTGAGGATAAAAAGGTCTCAAGTTTCTTCAAATGTAACAAAGCATGTTCAAGGAGACACAATTATGACACATCCAATTCATCATAGTCACCGTCTTGAAGTTCTTTCAGAGAGGTGAATTAAAGCATAAAAATACCTCTGTAAATTGGATTCCACTCTGCCATGTTACTTTTTCTCAGCTCCATTCAAACTGCCAGCCAGTCGCTCGTCCGACCGAGCGTTTTGCCCTTAAATAACCACAAAAAAGGGCAGAGGACAGAAGACCTTCACTTTAACCGTGGTAGAGATTTTGTAGACCAAACTGTAGTGAAAGAGAGGATGTATTGACGTTTGCTTAAAGTTTTCTTCCTTTTGCAGCAGTTTGTGACAGGATAAAACCCATATTATTAATCCAGCTGCCTCATGAGAAACTTTAAGGATTTGCAATGAAACCAAGAGCATCTGAGACATTCTTAAGTTTTTTTTGTATGTGTTACTGTGAAAATTATTTCACTGCATTTTCACTGATGTTGATGTAGGAAAAGTACAATGCTACAGATTATTTCCACTGTAAACACAAATAAGTGAAAGTGAAGGTGACAATACTTTTGCAACATACTAGCAATAATGAGTTACCCACAGATTCTTTACAGTGTGCTCGATTTACAGTGTTTTAGTTATACATATTTTTTGCAGTGTTCAGTGCTTTGTGCAAAGGAGTATTCTTTGTTTATGTGATCAGATATTGATATTGAAACCTTATCATCAACGACAGTCAGAAAACTCTTAAATTGAATAACATTCTCCTTCAGTACTGACGGAATAAACAAATAAGATTGTGATCCAGCTGTACTTGATCACGTATTATATCAGGACACATTTTTCTATGTCATGATGTAATGTTATAATATATTCCTGTGTGCCTGCAGCCAAGAAGCTACTTGCCTTTAGCTGTTTAACACTCCTTAAAAGCAAATGGTCCTTAAAATATGCCTCCATTAGCTTTCTGAATCAGACAGACCTCAGCATCAAAATTCAAAATCATAGTTAAAATGTCTATTTGCCTTTAGTAGGTTGGTGCTTTCTGGGATTGAGCAGTTAGGGGATTTGCTATCTATTTCCGCTACTCTGTTTCACCCTCATGTTAGAAAAATGGGAACATGAACTTAATCTCTGTAAGAAAGATAAAGTGAATCTTGAGAAAAGTACACAGTAAATTCCTTTCATAGATAATCATGTCATTGACCTTTTCTAAGGATTACAGGTTTGACTGCAGTCAAACCTTTGGATTCTCTCTGGCAAAAAACTCTGATTCTAGAAAAGTCATTTAACTTTATGATAGCGCACTTTCAAAATTAGAGAGAAAAGTCTCTTTGATTACAATGCTATATGAAATATTAAATAAAAATGATTTTCTTTATTTCCTAAAACAATAGGCCATACAACATATGGCTCCCATGAGTAATGTTTTGAGCTGTATGTGTGGTTACGCAACTGCACATCCTCCTTGGGACAAGAGGAGCTAAAGACCAGGTTGCTGCTGACCTAAACTGAATGAGAAAGGAGTGGAAAACAAACAAATTAGTCCTAAAATTCAAGTATCTGAATATATAAGCACGTTTTCTCTGCTTGCCTGGAATATTCATAAATGTCCTGATTGCAAAAACAAGAGTGAAGGGAAAAAAGTGTTTTTAATATTTCATTAATGCGATAGGTGTAAGTTCATGTGTGAGCAGAAGGAGAGGTTGAGGAGGAGGTGAAGACTTTCCCTGAAGAGAAGAAATGGCCTTTCATGCTACAACAGGGAATTAACTTGCTTCTGCAGCTGGGAGGTCATTCTATCATTTAAGGAGGCAGGAAGAAGAAAAGTCAAATCTGACTATTCAGAAGGAGGATACACTGTGGACTCTGTGGAAGAGTTCAATTTGAGGGGTCAAGCCTTGCAGCTGCCTTACAGGCCTCCATTTTGAAATGAGTATGAGCAGCCACAAGGAATGAGACAAAGGGGCACACTGAATCATTTCAGGTGAGTTGCAGGTAAAAGGATTAAAAATGTATACAACAGTTGTCACTAATTGCAGTTGTACAGTGTATGAAGGCAGATTTCTATTCATTAACTGCAACATACAGCAGGAAGAGATGTGTGACATTTAAGCCTTTGTTATTACATCCAATTCATACTATATTTATGCACCTTTAGGCTCTTTATTCATTCCTAAAGGTACATATTCATGTACCTTCAGGCTCTTTTTAAAGGATACTTCAGACCTTGAATAAAAGCTCTAAATTCAGCTTGACTGGCTGGCAGCTTGTTGTGGTATAAAAGCCAAGAGTGACCATTTTGGGTAATGAACAAAGGTGCAGCAGCTCCCTCCTCACTGTGCCAAATATGTGTCGGCACATTTGTTGTCGTTCTAATTTCAGTACTTAAACTAAACGCGGAGTCATTTGAGACAGCTGATCTAATAATAGCTCATACAGGACTGAAAGAAAAATGCTTACCTTTGCAGACTTTGACAGCACATCAATAAATATGCACTCGTCTGGGTACTAATAAGACAAAACGTGCCAATATTATTAAAAGGACTTCTTGTTACTTAAAGACTGTCAAGCATGTTGTAAAAGACAAACATTAAAATGGCTCTTAAGCAGCCATAAAGATAAAGGACTGGCACAAGTTCCAATGCGTTAAAAATTTATGTCTGAAACTGAAATAATTATCTAGATGGATAAATAAAAAACAAGTTTATAGTCGGGGAGCAGAGCGAGGCTCAGTGCATTAAAGGAAAGGAACCCAGTGGATGGAGCCAAGTTCTAAAAACTTTATATTATACATTTTGTCATATTATACATTTTGTCAATTTTAATGCTTTTAGGTCCGCTGAAGGATTTGTGTCAATTTAAAAGCTCTACAAAGCAACTGGTAATGATGGTTATCAAATAAATGCAGCGAAGGCAAAAACACAGTTTTTCTCTCTGAAAGAGTAGAAGTACAAAATGGCACAAGTTGGGAATACTAAATAGTTTGAAAGTATACTTGAGTAAATGTGCTTAGTTACTTTTCACCTCAGTTACAAACCTAATTAAAGCAAGTAACTTCCTATGTGATTTAAATTGCACCGTGTTGCTCAGTCTTAGAATTCTTTATTACAACATGAACCACAGGTGATAATTCAATGAGATCATTTCCATTAAACTAATACCTTGATTTTGCAGAACATGGAGACTATAAACTGATAAGAACCTCATTGCTGCTTAATTACTGATAAATGTTCCTATAATAGGCAATGACTAGTGAAGTAGTTGTTTATTTTACACTCTTGTGCAAAAGAACTACATGAAACTTACGGTCCAAAATCAAAAGATTTACTTCAAGGACAATACCGGTGATTTTGCATGTTTGAGCCAAATAAATACCCACATACAGGTTACATTACTAGCAATCATTTTCCAAAACATAAAACCTCATTTTAGTTTTCTTGTTATTTTGCCAAATCCCTTAATCTTTCAAAATTAAATGTTAAGGTGAAATATTAACCTTAAAATTCAATGTTTCACCTACGAACACAATCGCAAAAGGAAAGGCAGTTTCAATTTCCCAGTAAAATCAGTTTTCTTCTGGAACTATATTCTCTGGCAGAGATATAAATTTTCTTCTGTGTTAAATCAGTTATATTCTGTCTTGAAGTTAGGAAAAACAATTCGAGCGTTTACTGCTCCAGTAGCATCATTTGTGAAATGGTTGGCAGTAATGTAACATGTATGTGGGTTGTATATACAGGGTTCAAGCACGCAAAATCCCTAATATGCTCCTTTAATGTTCAAACACCATTAAAACTCTACTGAATATTGTAGGAATTATCCCTGAATATTAAGTGAAACTTCTTTATCTTTCTGTGGGAGTTTTTAACAAATGCAGATGACTGAATGACTCAATGAGAGAGAGCTTGAAGACTGAGTGTCACTTCATCGCAATTACAGGGCTCTATAAAAGGAACAGGGTTCATCAACCTGTGACATGAACGCTCTTATAAAGTTGCCATGTGAGCGTGAAATACGACCCATTTAACGTGCCGATGTGAGAAGAACCATTCCTCAGCGAGGTTAAATTAACTTATGCAAGGTAGGAATGGGCCGGGGAGACACTCAAAGGCCACAGTGAGATGGGTTCAATTAAGCAGGCATGCCTGCACAGGAGAAATGGAGTTGCCTGGGTATCCACATAATCCATTACATCGACTGTGCCCTATTTTTATCTTCAAAAGGATTACTTGTTATTGTGCACAAGTGTAACATTTGACTGTGTAATCCATCTTTCGAACCAATTTTCTAAGTTAAAATAGCAACATTCCAGAGTTAGGCACACTAATGACCTTTTACAAAAACACAGTTAAATAATGAACACAGTGCACTTCCTTTTTTAATCTGCTCCTGTGTAGTATACTATTGTTTCATTCCCCTGCAGGTCAATTTCTCTGAGAATAGCTGGTAAGATTGAAATAAATGAGAGAGAGAAAAAAAATATGACATGCTCATCCCCAAATCTGTGTGAGGGGTGCTTGAGGAGAGCTTCAGGTGCTCCATGTCTGACAGTATAAATGATTTTACCTGGAGTAGCAAAATGTAACAGGCACATCCAGATTCAAGTTGATGGAAGGATGACTTGCAGCTGCAAATCAGACATCAGTCAAATGTCTTCATCTGTCCTGCCTGTCCTCTATACCTTTACTACCAAAAAGACAGATTGGAGAGAGGGAGGGACACTGTAATAAAATCACTCACTGGAATAGAATCTAGTTATCGCCGTTTGCCAAGCACTAGGAGCTTAAACATCACTGAAGATTGTAACACGGAAAAGATGGGAGAGAGTCACAGCTAATTTGAGACAGAAAAATCACAATATGACATGTTTCTTTTGTATTTTTGGCTCTAAAAATGTCACTTGGTGCTTCTCTGTTTGCTTGTTTCTGATAGTATTGTCAATCCACTGAAGGTTTGTGTTTGCTCACCATGTTTGGTGATGCATTTAGTGAACATGGCCTGCATTTCAATGTGACCCGTGTACACTCAACTACAAGAACCTTAGTGGAAATACTGACCTTGTGAGCCATGATTTAACTGAAGTGGACATGATGCTGTACACCAGGTCTCAGACTACCAAATTGTAGATCGGTGTTTCATTTAATTTAATTACCATGCAGAGACTGTAGAGTATATTTACATAACAAGAGGGGCCAGAATTCATAAGGTCAAAACCTTGTGGCTCTTTAGCTGATTAGAAAACCACTTTTGGTCTAATACTACACTGCAATAATAGTGTGCTAATGTGCTAAGAGCAATCAGTGTGAGACCATCGAAACTCAAATCGAGGGCATTGATGTTCATCATTTCGAGATGTTCATCATTTCGAGGTGTCAGAATGAAACCAGAGATGTTTACAACTACCAGCCTGCCAAGAGGGACCAAATAAAGTTGTAAGCAATTACTGATAAATAATACATAGACTTTATTTCAAAAATAATTAAAAACTTATTTAAAGCTGAATTATTAAAAAGGACCTACAAACAGAGATGACTGGGAAAAGCCTGTATACTTAAACTTTGTACACTGACATTTTGATCTGATATATTGTTCCGTTATGTTGGTCTTTGAATATTGATCTATAGGCTCCTGCAGTTAAGTGTGACAGAAGTCAAGGTCTTGAGAATGTCTGATCTTCATTAAGTCCTGCAGTTTGGTCTTATCGTCTCTTGCCGTAAGTGTCCCATAATGGTTGGTGGATAATCACCTTTCATCTTGACACTGGCAGCTTCTCAGTTTGATAATATTGAATGGTGACATCAATCATCATAGGTATGATGACTGATCAATCAGACATCAATCATGTAGATGTCCGTTCTTCCATTTATGTCCTGAAAACTATCTGATCTACAGTATTCAGAAGAAGAACATGTCTCATTGTCTCCTCAAACTGTGCATAAAAAACTGACCATGAGTGAGAACCATTGAACAATGGTATTTCCTCACTATGTGGGTCCTCCACCCCTCAGTGTTTCCCTGTTTAACAACATGATGTTTTTCTTTCGATTTGAGACCTTTTCTTATTTCCAGACATGGGATTACTCATTATAATCTTTGCTTCTACCAAGCAGCACCACAACTGAGCAACACAACGCGGTTTAAGCTCTGAGGATTATTAAACACGTCAAAGTTGTCCAAAGTCCCAAGAGAACATGAATAGTTCCAGGCAAAATATACAACCAACTCAGGGTATTGATTCAGTTGGAGGAGTACCCAGTCTGCAGTAGTAAGTACTGCTTCCAGTAAATTTAGCCTGCCACTGCCTTCCCATTTCTCTCATAGATTCTGTACATTACACACTGCTGTTGAATGTAATGAAGGCTAAAGACCTTTATTCAGTGGAGACAAATTCACTCTAATGTTTGAGGTAACTTGAAATCGATTCGTTTAGCAGTGTTTACACTGTGCTGAGTTCCATACTGGTGATGTCACAGATATACTGGAAAGTGGAACTTGGCTTGCATGGTGGTGGTTCATTTTGGGCTTACTTATGTAGACGTAATGTGCTGATGGTCGTTAGTATTTGTAAGTGAACCATATCCCAAAAATTTAACTTGATTAAATTAATAAGACTAATACAAGAGAATATTCTGTTAAATGTGGTAGTCTAAAAATGTCTTAAAATTCCTAAAACATGCAAGTTTTATGGTTGTATTTATATTTTCTTTACTGAAATGAAATAAATTACCCTTCATATTTGCTTTCTCATATTATAGCTTTGAGACTTACCTCAAGATATTCTGTCATTCAACATCACATTGATATGTTGCAGAGTGTTGTAAGAAATGCCCCCGCCCCCACAACATCAAGGGAGCACAATGTGTTATAGCAATTCATCTCACTATAATCCCCATTGTAGAGAGAAGTCCATTCATAGCCACTGCTGATTTCACTGTATGTCCACAAAGATTTAACTCTCAGAAATAGGCTGATTTAATTTCCTAGAAAAGAATGACATCTAATTCTCCTCAACTGCCCAGTGGGGGCATACTAAAGCTGCTTGGAAAGGGCATGAGCCTCTCTGATAAACATGCTCGGGCTTATATTCTGCTTTTGATCTATCTGCTGCTCACAGAGGGTTTGACTGAGGGATTTTGTACATTGCTTGAGTTGATGGTCAAATGCTGTCCTTAGGGCCTTATGGTATGCTGCTCTTGAAGAAAAAAGCAAATTTCTCCTGATTTATCAGAATTAGAGCTGTATAAGTTATTACCACTGAAAAATATTTTCCTCAAGTAAAGCTTTATCAATTGTCTGTATTTATTCTTCTCACTTGAACATCACATTCATATATCCTGTTTTACTGCTGCAAACCTTTGGTGCTCTCGCTCCCAAAGAATACCAAAAGGGTCTGTACATCATCTCAGTGAGTCAAAGGAGTGTGTTTCATATACGGCTCTGGCATCTTTGATACCAAATTACATCAACACATCCAGGGCTGGCCCCTGGCAAAAGAAAACTAGGTAAATTCTTGCAGCCCTTTTTTATGTTTTTGTGTAACCATGTGGCTCCTCTAGAATGACTCTGTTAATGTCTCCAAAACCACCCTGCATATTCAGAATGCTAGAGGAGATAATCTTGCCCTGAACACACCTTACTGGTGATATTCACCACACTGTACCAATTATGACACAATGCAGCGAAGGTAGTAACTCTAAAGCCCAGAACCAAGAGCCTACAGCAAGCCTACAACACCGCTCCAGCAATCCTCAGATTGGCGAGCAGACCTTTAAAAGGTCACTGCTTTGTGAAAACTTAAAAGGGTCCCTGAATAGTTTAATTATCCAAACTTGCAGTCACATATGATTCTTGTCTCCTGGTTCACTCATTCTGGATCTTCAAAGTGCACTGTCCTGGAAGGCTGCTATCAAAAGTTGAACTTCAATGGTAACTGGTCTTGGGAAGTATTTTGCTGTAGTCAGTTCCCAATTTATCCCCCCTGTGTTGGATGAAGAACTGTGTGCAAAGTCAGCTATGGCAAACGCAAAAGCATTTTAACATTTCATCATTCATGGTGTAGTTTTCATAAAAGCAAAATCCCTTGAGAAACATAACTGTTTTAGATAATGTTGTTGTAGATAATGTAGAGTTGTTGTAGATAATGTTCCCTTCTTTTTCATATACCATTTTTAAGCATTTTGTTATTCATATAGTAAATTGCCAAGTGTCCATTAAAGCACACATAACTTCAGCTAATTAGCAAGTATAGCACGCCTTATTCAAAAACTGATTAAAATTTAATACTCCCATAAATGCAAATATGGACACATTTTGTATTCACAAGCTGCTCCTTCCGCATTTCAGCCACCTGATAAAGTTTACTACACTGCCTTACTTTTTATCACAGGTGATAAATTTCACACTGCTGTGATTGATATCAAAAAGTTGGGTGGAGTTCAACCGCAAGAAGGGCATTTTTGGATACTGCTGTTCTTTTCAAGCTGCGTCCTTTACTTTTCTACTAAATCCACAACTCTGGCTTTTCAGTCCTGTGTAAATTCTGAACCTGCCAATCCTAACAAACAGAATATACGCTGGGAAGTCCTCTACATTTCTTTGAAATAATAATGTGTCACCTTTTCTATTGTTCAATTTATGAATGCTTTTATCTGAATTTACCAGACTTAAAACAACAAACAGAAAGGTATAAATTCTACAATCGATATATCTGCAAACATTTTACAATTTATGGCCCGCTTGAAAACAATACATTTTTTTAACTACTGTGATAAAGCATGAAAGACGCTTTGTTCCATAGCCAAAAGTTGGGTTCTATACCCAGCCAGCAGCAGCAGGGGAGGCTGAGATGGTGCTGTGGCCATATCAGCCTCTGGAGTACCATCTACAATCAGCCATCATCCCCTCAGAGGGAGTGTGGAGCTGATTTCACTTTCACCCAGAACAAACTCCAAACTCAAGAGTGGGGCACATGATGAACCAGTTTGGCTTTGAGTGTTCTCTGAAATGCCGACCGATTCTCTCTGACATAAAATCGTATAGTAAAAAGAGTGAAGAGATCAAAGACCGGGCTGCATTACATAGCAGCCACCTGATTAGTAAGTACCAACACCGATTGTTAGCGTGAGCACATCAAATAATCGCCTTTGCTTACAGTGATTTATTATTGCAGAAATGGTGCTGGTGCCCTTTGAGGGCTATGACCAGATCAGTGAAAAGCAGGTAGTGTGGTTTGCTTTCTTTTGCTCTGTTAACACTGTAGATGAGGAGGTAATGGTGGTAGTAGTCGTCATATCTACATTGTGAACTTTGTCACTGTACATATTGTAGAACAACCCTGGATGATGCAATGGCACCATCCGCTCCATTTAATCCAAGCTCACATTATTTGACAGATGAAGAAAATTTCAAAAAGTTGGCAGGATTTCCTGAGAACACGTGGCCATCTCTGGAGAGCAAAATACAAGAGAAAATGTATTATGGGCTGTAGTCAACACTTATTTAGCAAAATATCACTGATACAGACAATACGGGGTAAGGATAAATTCATGTGCAGGGCAAATTTCAGCAATATTGCCTTTTTCTTTTTTTTAATCCAGTGTCACATCAGTTTAGAATATAGAACTTTTTAATTTTTTTTTTGAATATATATTTTTTACTCTTGAACAGGTACCAGTGTTGTTATCGTGATACAAAACCCAGTCCACAGTTCCAAAATTAGTGGAAAGTGCATGGACTAAACTGCTCAAAGTCACATTTTAAGACACCAACAGTTGTTATTGAAAGTCCAATGCAATTTTTTGATGGTGACCAGCCTGCTTTGCTGTGGTAAAGCCATATGGATTTGGCTAAAACTGAGCATGTTAGTATTATTTACAGCAGATGGTAATTACCACTATAGCTTCTGCTCTGTGATACAAATCAGCAGCGATTTGAAATTAACATCTGGCTCCATCAGCAGGTTGTATAGAAGTGATAAAGAGGACTAAAGTAAGTTGGCTAAAATGTTAATGTAGACTCACATTTCACTCAAAAGCACTGTGTTGACTATGACAAAGGCAAAGCATTATATTCATAATTAACCACTTTGCCAGCACAACCCTGTGACTCACCTCTGAGCAAATCTCAGCTTTTACTTCTATCATGTCATGGTGTAGCTGCCAAAATTCAAGGAGACATACAGCTCAGTTAATCACATCTATATTTGGGCCCAATCATAATTAAAGCATGGTACAAATCAGTATCTTACAGATCATGTCTTTTTAATTCTCCAATTAATAAAAGTAAGAAAGAGTATGAAGATTTATCTCAAACTTCATTTTCATATCCTAGACATGTTTCATAGCCCCCACAGAGATGATATCTATATGAGCTGCAGGGAGGTGTAATTAGATCATCTGTAGAAGAGCTCACGCTCATCAGGTGGAGAGTCAAAGAGATCATATTCTAATAATGATCATATATATTGCCACAAATGCAAAATGTATTATGGAAATGTACAGAATCTGCACTTGTTATACAATGAAGCTGCATACTAAATCATCCATGTGTACTATCATTCAGAAAAGAGGGGTGGGGGNGAGAGAGAGAGAGAGAGAATTTTCCATGCACCACAGCTCTGTGAGTTCCGTGGCAGCTTCATACTGGCATGTAATACACCAGCCACACTTAACACACCACAACAGCCTCCGTCAGGCAACAGCCGTCAGTCTCTCAGGTCGGTAGAATCCGTGACGAGTGCACCCTTCCAAGTTTTCCAGACAGAAGATAATTAATAATTAGATCTCCAAGGAAATGGGTCATTCAATCAAACTTCATTATTGTACAGGATTTGTGAGGGTTTGGTCATCAACTGTCAGTGACTGATCATGCAAGGAACATAATTATCTTCAAGGGAAAACAACAGATTGTTTTGTTTTGTTTTTTCCACCTTATAACCCCCAGTGTCCAGAGGGGAAGCATTCATTACATCTACACGTATGAAGGTAATTTCATCAACTTCTAATTCCACTGACCTATTAAAGCTATTAGATAATGCAATATATGAGACAGCGAAGGCTGTGACACTGCATCAACATCAACAGTCCAGACACATGGCAGCACCAGTGCGTTCAGTTCTATATGGCTCTGAGTGGTCTACAATGCATCACAGTGGCACTCATATTTTTTCCAGGAGTTTACGGTCTACATGATATTGTAATGGCTTTATCCTTTTTTTGTTTTTTTTGTTTTTTTACAGTCTTAGGAAGAATTTAAGCTTTACATTTAAATCCAAACTATACTGGCTTCACAAAGCTATCTATATTTTGTTGTTTGACTTAAGGTGATTTGATTACTTTTTAATGCTTTAGTAAAATTTATCATATTTTACATTCCAACTATCCAGTTTGCTTTGTTACTTATATTTACTGGACTAGAGCCGATTATTTACTTTTACTTTTATTTATTGATATATTAATGAGTGTAGATTTTGTCATTCATGTGAACCCCACAAACATGAGCAACTGCATTTGTGGAAGGTAATAGGGATCCAGTAACAAACAAATAATAAACTGATCACAATATTGCTGCCCTCAGGAAAAATACAGTCAACAAACACCTCCTGTGACTCTCTCCCCTAAAAAAAAAAATAGCTGTGAAAGGGAATAAGAGTGAATTACACCAAAGCCGATCCTTTTGCCACAGTTTGATAACCATGGAGGACGGCTGGTACAGAACAAAGTACTAAATTTCATTTATCTTTTCTTCATTCTACTTCTATCACGCAATGTCTGAGACAATCACCTCTTATGAAGGCATGATCTATTATGATGTGAGAAGCTGAGTCATGTTTAGCAATATAAAAACTCTTCTGTCATCACATTGCTGTATTTTGTCTCTGTATGATAATACTTGAAAATGTGCAGTACAGCCTGGGTAAATTAATTTCTTCAATCCTGCCATCATGATGTGCTTTATGAGAATGTTCTTCCTAGTTATTTACAGCTCACATTGGTTTTGTTTTGCAGACCATTTTTCATTAAACAACAATAAAACTACATCATCCTCTGGGTAGCAATCGTCTTCAATTCAGGTAATTTAATTCAAATTGTATTACTACCTAATTCAGTGGGAAGCATGATATAAGTTAATTTGTTTTATGAAATTGGCACTATATTCCCTGAATAGCTCAGCAGCTTTGATATATGAATAATATTTTGTTGTCAACAAATTATAAAAACAAAACTTGAAGCCAATAGTTGAGAAAACATTTTTGTTCCAGCGGCCTCTCACAAATTTCTTTCCACTTTTAGATTCAGGAAAGCTGACATGAGTCACTTTTGAAAATCTGTTTATGTATGTCTAAAACATGTTACTGCACTGTGTCTAACATAATATAGAGAATAACAACATTAAAATCCCCTCTGTCAAAAAAAAAAAATAAAAAAAGACTTTCACCCAGAGATCATCTGCTTACTCTGCAACGATTGGTTTCATTTACTGTTCCTTGTTGGGACCCAATGACAGTAGCAGTTCATGCTACTGTCATTGTGTGATGGAGGTCACCAGGAGGGTTTCAGTACAGGTCCCATGCAGTTATCATACAGCATACAAACAAGAATAACACAATCAATCTTGTTCCATGTTTAACAAATAAATCAGCAGAAAACAAATGAAACGATATAAGGTCTCCACCATGGAGTCAGTTGAATGTCATTATTGACCTTCAATGCCCATGTATTGGCTTACAACATTCATCAAGCAGTGCAGAGAGATCAATAGATAGATTATCTTCAGAAACACTAACCCAAACTGAGGCACAGTCCAAGGTCAAGCTATTTTCACTAGTGTTCTATAAAGGACAAAAATGACAAACCAGAATGGAACTGAATGACTATTACTAAATAAACAAATGGGACTATAGTAAACGAGGAGAGAGAAAAGTTAGAAAGGTCACAGAGATGAGACAGCAAGCCATGCAATATGTTGCATAGGAATGACATAGGAAGCTGAAATTTCAGATACAATGTCCTTGAACCAATATACATCATTGTTGGGAATTTGGAGAGAGTGGGAAACATGGACATTTTGGTTAAATTTGGCAGGTCCGCAGTTGAGGAAATTAATTTTCATGACACACCATATCTCAGCATAGGAATGAAATAGGTAGCTGAAATTTCAGATCAACGTCCTTGAACCAATATACTACATTTCTGGAAATTTGGACGAATTGGGGAACACTGGAATTCTGCGGTTGATGAAATTGTTACTTTTTTATAACACACCATATCTCAGCCTCGGAATGTCATAGGAAGCTGAAATTTCAGATACAATGTCCTTGAACCGTTGAGTTTTTAAAGTAGCCGTCTAGTTGCTGTTGTTGTTTAGTTGTTGTACACATAACTCATGAGAGGATAACATATCGTATCTGCTGTAAGCCTGTATGTGCAATCTTGATCGATATTTAGGCGAAATACTGCTGTTTTTCCCATAATTTTTTATTTTCATCTGACTGTCGTTAAATGAGCAGGTAATTCCTGCTGGCCTCTTTTTTTAAATTTAAAAGAAGCTATTCATTTTTCTGGCCAAAATTCTGTTAATAATTTGCTGACTCATACTTGGAAGATCTTCCAATGTGACATTAATACAGAAAGCCATACAGAAAGCCAAACTTCCCACTAACAGATGAAGACTGGCTGCTGTCAGGGCTGCAAGGTCATTAATTTATCCCTTCAGACGTCCTCAGACAGGTAACAAAGCTCCACACTGCCAACATGTTCACCTTTACTATGTGCAGCTGTGCACAAAGAAACAAGACAATGCATTTGCTGGTGCACATTCATAGACACAAGCCATTATCTCAGGTCAATGACAAGACGTTCGAGACCAAAAAGAGAGCATCGAGTATTGCAGAAATATGCGGCACTGCCACATTTCAAAATGCTATTTCTGTTTCATTTGTTGCTACTTGCATTTGTGCGAAATCATGAATTTGTATTCATGCAGCTTTAAAGAATTTGTTTAGACTCTGCAGGCACTGGGTCAGCATCTACTGTGGCCTGAATGACTCCTGGCACTTTCCTAAAGTGTGGGTTGGGATAAAATGTAGTGACAGTTGGGTCTTAAATCACAGCCACTGGCAGAAGAATCATGAGTGTTAGTTGGGGGGGGGGGGGGGGGNAAAGCTGAGGCCTCACCTTGGGCTAAGCACTCTTATAGACGTCACTCTGGCATTACTGGTGTGATGGGCTGTTTGTGTGTTGTGTGTAACGTGGCTCAAGAGAGGTCATGACACCTATTTTTCAACCTAGAACGCTTTGACTTGTTACACATCTGGCAAGGAGGCATCTTCTGATCGCAGCCTTTCCTTTTCTCTGGAAAGCACCACACTACCCACTTAAAATGGAAAGAGGTAACACTTATTCCTAATACCAAGAAAGATGGATTTAGGGGTAACTGTGTTTGCATTTTATAAAGAGCTACAACATGAAAACAACCTAAAAGAGGATCTATTCCCAGTAGTGGGCAAGATAATGGTGTTATTTATCTGCGTGTGCTACTGCAGGAATAGAAAGTCTGCCAGTAATTGCATTTGCCAGATTTCAGGAGGCATTCTGTCAAACATGATGGCGTGTTTCTATCCCTGCGGCAAGGGTACAGGTGCTACAGTGTCCGTGTATTGAATTAAATATTGGGTTTTGCTCTTGAAAAGGCAACTGGAAATACAGATGATGCCTCTTGTCATTAAATCTGACTGTAGCCATGTCTGGTTATTGGGGATATTGGTCTGGACATTGTTTTATCTGTTACTTGATTGACAGATTAGTATCTGTCCATCCGTCTGTAACTGATACTGAATCAGGCTATGTACCCATTGATTTCCCTGTTGCTGTATATGACTCTGCTGGTTAAGCCTTTTGATTACCATCTCAGCAGAAATACAGATCCAGGGACAAAATATCTGATCATCAACATATTAATTATACTTCATCCCAAATGTTTTTTTTTCCTTTTCAAGAAGTAAGTCATATCACAGCCACAGGACATCACACAATGTCCAATTGGTGATCAATAACAGCAAACAGTTGCTGCTGGGGGGGGGATTCATATTAAGCCAAAATATGTGTTCAATAGTAGTTTTAACATTTGGGAAGCAAAATGCAGTTTTGATCATATTATTATTAGAGAATTTATTTTCTTTAACACTCCTTTTATAAACACAGCCCCATTATTAAAAGTGACATGATAAGAAATGACCACAATCCAGTGCACTTAAGCAGCTTTGGCAGCACTGCCAGACTTTATGCAACAATGGCATCACGGACAAATAAACGTCATGAGTTTTTCTTGGCAAGGTTGAGAGGGTGAAGTAGTAAGTCACTAAATTTCCCCTTGGTGAATTTCATTTCCCTTGTCAGCATTGCAAACAAAATGACAGCCAAGCATATCTGTGGCAAACTGCAAACGGCAGCGATTTTTTAACAGCGCTTCGATTGAGCCAGTTTTGATGTGGCATGTTGCTATGACACGAGTTGCTTCCCCGACTACTGTGATGTCACCCTGATGAAACGCACGCTAGACAACGGCGGCAACCTCCTGCATCTATTTTAAAAAAGAGGCAATTAGCTGTAATTATAATCGCAGCTGTCTGCATGTCGGAGGGAAGCATGAGAAGAAAAAGGTGACTCAAGGTTTGCAAATTAACAGCAACCAAAGCCTCAAAGTTACACTCATGGAGATTACAAACAGGCTGCATGAATTATTTAGATGAAGAGTAATCCTGGCCCCAAGTGAGGATGGAGGCTGGACTATGTATCAGTCATCTGTTTGCCTCTGAGAAATGTCTTAACGTGTGAGATAGCTGTTGGCCGGTGGTGTTTATGGCAAACAGCCACATATAAAGGGAAGAGGGAGGGAGGGAGCCATAATTGACATGTCACTCATGAGATAGTACCTCATCCTCCTTCTTTGCTCTCAAGTTGAGAGATTTACGATGCAGAGATTCAGACATTATACATCTGCCATAATACACTTATTCCTTTTGCAGATAGGCTCTCTCATGGCTTTGCAGGCCAAAAAGAATAAATATTTGCTTTGCTCTGAAATCCTTAAGGAAATGTTGTCCATTTTTATTTCTTGCAATATTGTCCCCGAGACCCCCTGAGATGTTGGCAAATTTTGGGTCCCATAGCAACACGAATTTCATAGTGTTCCTTCTGTACTTTGACAACAGATGTGTTTTATGTCTGAGCCTTACATAAAACAATTAATGAATAGTTTCATTGTTTAATTGATGAGTAGTACTGAGTAAATAAACAACTAAGGACACCCTGTCCTTGTTTAAGATGCAAATTATTTCAATTATTGATGATGAAGACGAGATTTATGTATCGCAGGAGAAGTGTATGTGATAAAAGGTGTTACAACCTTCTTGTTTGGCATATAATACGTTCAGAATAATAGCTTCAGTTTCCTCCAGCCATAAAAATCAATCAGGAAAAGTCTTTTAACCATATGACTGGAAAATATGGCCTTTTTTTTTTTTACGGCTCTTAATATCACAAGGATGAAAGAATAGACACAGTAGTTCTTAACTGTGTCTATTTCAGCCAAAGGGCTTCAATTATTAATAGTACATAGTCACTTGAAAACTACATTTAAGATAAAGTCAAATTACTTGTGAGGTTATTTGTACTTGTCAAATAAATTGTGGGTAAGAGTTACTGTTATCACAACTTGACTGGTGTCTCTTCCACATTGCTTAATCTCAGCATTTACAACCATTCAAGGAAAACACTGGATTAGAAGAGATTAGCATAAATAAACAGATTAAGAATATATATCTGCATTAATTTGGACTCCACCGTATATGGCCTATGGTGTGATGGAGCACTAGTTACTGATGTTGTAAGTGTGACAATGAAACACTTATTTTTGTACTTTTAATTGGTTATTGCAGCCTGAACGGTATGGTTTGAACATTTAATAAATATGCTGGAAATATGTTAGAATTTACATTTTGGGATTGTGAGTACTTACCTACACAGTATGTTAGATCAATGTCATATCACAGAAAAAATCTAACTCGTATTTCAAGACCTATCATTTACTTTGACTGTTACTACTATAAAATGTCAGTGAGCGGTTCAAAGCTGAGATTCACTGTGGTCTACATGAATCTCCTCTACTCCTCTACTAAAGCTGTGATCCAATTAAGGATCAATTCAAAATCTAGTACAGAGCCCAACACCAAAACTGCAATGATTAAATCCTGCAAGATCTTCTTTCTTCATTCATCCTTTGTTCAACCTCAAGCATCCAATTAAAATTAATTTTATTCAACACATAATAAACAGCCTGTTCCTCAATGGGTTAGCTGCTATTGTCACTATTCACTTTCAATGACACCTCCCAGTGATTAATCAGAACACACTGACCACTGCATTAATCAAACGAAAACAAGGACGTTTTAGTTTGTGACAAAAGGTTACATAAGCCTTTAACAATATGTTATACCAGAGAAAAATGGTAATGCAGTATATTTCAAGGTAAAGAAGTCTGTTTAAATCTCCTGCTGTGTACTGCAGAGGAAAATCACACCAGGAAAGTTACTATATTAAGCTGAACATGTTAAATAAATATAAAAATCACACTAGATTATTCTAATAATTAGTGTTTCAATACATTAATCAAAACCTATGACAGAGACTGTGACCTTTGGTCTTTCTTAAATGTATTCACTCATCCTCTGCAATATTATACTTCGGCACCTGGCAAATAGAGATATGATAAGAAAACTGCTACACCTACATTAATTTCTCCGTCTTCTGATTTTTAAAAATATTTTCTTTTTTTTCCCCCCCAGTGTCCACTGACCATGGCAGAAACATTTAGCAAATGAGAAATTGTGCTTTCTGTTCTCCATCTCTCTTGCTTGAGGCCATTAGACACAATATCACTAGTACCATACAGGTATTTCTTTTCCTTTCCAATTGAATTTTTTAACTGCATCATTACTTCCTTATCACTGACTTGTATGTTAGTTATATCATTTTCTGTGAATTTTAATACACTGTATGCAGCGCACCTCACCTGCATATTCTTCACCATTTTTTTTTTTTTTTTTTTTTTTACAGGATAATGGCTGGTCTGGATTCAATTGCCACATGTATATTGCAGGTTTGCGAGTTTTGTTCATTTAGTGTTCCACAGGCGTTCATTTCCTTGTGCTTATTTTGCATCTACTGATTTCCATAAGATATACCAGCTGCAAACACATACAAATGCAGTCCTCAGAACATTTACATTTATCAGACCATCAGTAATAAGCCTTGCTAAAAACACTGCTATACAGCACAATGCAATGACTTTGTATTGATATTTGTATAAAACAGACTATGTAAATAATGCATTTCATTTGAAATGAAATTGGATTCCCACTCGTAGCAGGCAATGCCTCTTGGAGCTGGGACATAACATCCTTTCATCTCTTTGTGACTTGTCGGTTAGTGTTGAGTGTGCATACCACACCTGATTAATACAATCTCTGTGCTGCTTCACTATAAACAGTGGGAAGGAGAGATGTCCAAGAAAGAAAATTGATTTTAATCGAGCCAACTGCATCAGCAGGAGAGGGCACATTGCCTACGTGTGTGTGTGTGTGTGTTGTGTTTTTTTTTTTTTTTTTTTNTTTTTTTTTTTTTTTTTTGTAATTAGACTGGGGGAGTGAATGATGGAGAAAAAGAAAAAAAGTTACTACCTGTGATAGCCCATGTGTCAACATGTCTGTAACGTGCAGCTGAAGAACAAACACGTCTGTTCTGTTCAGAAAATAACTTTCAGAATAACTGCAAGAAAATCAATGACAACATCTGTGTTTTGAGATCTATTTTGTGTGGAGCCAAATCAATCAATATAAATAGAACACATTTACAGTGGTGAGGCATTTCAGCACAAATTTGGAATCAGAAGGATGTTTTGTATGAAAACACGGATATAGGAAATAATACACACACACACACCCACCCACACACACACACACACACACACATAAAGCATAATCAGTTCAGGAACTCCTGCACTGCCTCCACCCTAAGCCTCGAATGTGAATTTTGGAAGAGATGGTGCTTCTGAACTTTTAGATCTGGTTTTCTTCTTGTGATGCAGTGTCAGACAATTAAAAACAGGCTGCTGGAGAATAAAGAGGGAAATCTTGGGCACAGATGCAGTTTGGTCACTGACTGAAGCAAACACACATTATTTATTACAATACTTCATGGGTGTAGGACAGTGTAATGCAATGTGATGCACTCAGGGACAAGCCTCCTTGCTGACCAATGTTAGATGGTCCTCAATGTTCTCAGCAATTAAAGGATCAATATGGCTCACGTCACTCTACGCTGCATGTGTCCTCTCAGTAAAGATTTCAGTGTGAGGTTACAAACTGAGAAATATGATGATAATACACTTCAAATGCTGCACAAAAAAAAAAAAAAAAAAAAAAAAAAAAAAAAAANTTTTTTTTTTTTTTTTTATGTGTAACCACTGCTGCAATTTAAGGACATAAAAAAAAATAATAAAAATAAAATAAAATCCTCCAAAACAGCTAATTTAACAATAGTGGATAAACTATCAGTTATAAAACTCTATTAGAAAATTAAAGTGATTGTTGCTACTAACTTCCAATCTGAGTTGCAGTTGAAGAGTGAAGATGGATTACTGCAGTGGACTTAAGAGCTCCTCATCTAATCAGCTGAGCTTTCAACACGGGCTCATTCCAAATGTACTGACAGTTGTGCTCATCAACTACAGAGAGGTAATACAAAGTGGCACCTCCACTCAGAGGACACAGGAGAAATGTGAAATTATCCATACCACCTGCCCGTGCTTTTTGCCATGCTTGCTTTCAAGATAATGAATTTCTGCAGGCAGACACATTCAAGGGGACTGCCACCTCACCACACTGCACAGCTGCAACATTTCAGCAGAAAAAATTATTTCTAAATTGGCTCATTTGGCATCAAAATAACATTTTTCCAGAGAGCATATATTGCCAGAGAGTGCATTCTTTTGTATGTATATAAATCCAAACTTCAAGTAAATGGGTCAAAGCATGTTACTCAGTGCGTAAGAACAAACTGCATTTCTATATTTTCAAGAGACAAAGTTCTACGGTAGCTTTGATCTCATTTAACTTTCATTAA
Organism: Lucifuga dentata; assembly: GCA_014773175.1. Lineage (NCBI taxonomy): Eukaryota > Metazoa > Chordata > Actinopteri > Ophidiiformes > Bythitidae > Lucifuga > Lucifuga dentata. Next base: position 187,146 of record VXCM01000114.1, read on the forward strand.
AGTGTCATTAAAACACAGATGTAGTCAGTTTTCCTCAGTTCATCTCAATGACTATTAGTAGTTGTACAGTGTACATTAAAAGACATATTGATTATGAATAGTGCTAGTTATCAAGAGAACTCCTTGTCATCAGCCTCTTGCACATGCGTACAGCCAGCAGCTTTGGTTTTGGTCGAGGTGTTCAGCTTCAATCAGAAATGTGTTAAGTTGCTAGAGATCTTGAGTGCTTTGAGGTTTTTTTTTGTTTTGTTTTGTTTTTTTTTAAAAATTACAGCAGTTTTTGTTTTTGTGTGAAATACGAGGTTTGCATGGTTGGGGTGGTCCTTTGGGAGGAAGAACACAAGGCTGAACCAAAGAAGCAAGCTACTGAGTTCAATGTGTTGTCTCAGTTCAATGCTCTCATTCCTAAGGGTCCTGTTGTTGACACCATCAATTCTGTTGACCAGGGTTTTGGTAAGTGGCCAAGACTTTGAACAATACGGTTGAACAGAGGAATGATGCATTATAAACCATGAGCTTTGTCTGGTGGGAGATGGACTGGTGCCACCACAGTGTCTTCCAGACTGCATTGCAGCTGCTGCCAGTGAACGTCTTCTGTTTATTTCTGTCTTAAAATCCCCCGTGTTGATTATGGGGCTCAAACTCTGGGTCTGGTGGTGGGTCTAGCTTTTCTGGCATGTATAAACATAGTTTTGTCCATCTGACCTTAAGCTCTAGCTTAGAGGTCTCTCCTTGTTTGATAAGCATGGCATCTTGTAGCCGTTTTAACTAAAGTGGCATACATATTCTAGGTTGACAAGGTTGTAGTTGCTGATTGACACTACAGGAACTTACTTTAGTCAACTGCCATTCAATGCTACAGTTGACTGCTGAACTTTTTGTCATGATACCAGTCAGAGATGAAGAAAACTACTGCATAGTTTTTTTCTAGCCGATGTGGTAAACTGAGTATAACTTGAAATGCATTCCCTGTACTCCAATATGTCGATGTTATGAGGTAGACTGGATATGCTGAGCCTAGACAAAAGCACCAGTGCCTTAGATTGACTTTCTTGAGTGCTGCCTTAGGACTCTTAACAGAGTTATGACAGGTCTGCTTAGTTATTCAACGTGTGAAAGAATCAAACAAAGACAGCAGAGAGAAAACTGTTTAGGGCATTCTCAAACTGTTCTGTTGCACAGTATTCTTCATTCTTTAATCCATTTCTCCATCTTGGGCAAAATAACCTCTGTGGGGTGCTGAGAAATGTCTTTATTGATGATAAACACTGGAGGCTATCAAAACTGTCAGTCATGAGTCAAACTTAAGGGCTAAAAGACATCATTAGTCATGCCCCCTCTGTCGCCTATCAGTGGAAATACATCCTTCACTGTGTCACTGCTTTCATCACCTTAATTTAAGACTAATTAGTGCCTAATAGGTCCATTTGTCACACCGCAGGAGCATGAAGAATTTTGATAGGCCGTGACTAATCTCTTAGCAGTTATTGATGCTTTTTAAAAAGGTTTACATGCATTCTGAGTTTTAAATATCAAACAATGACCAATCATTCCATCGCAAACTAACAAAGGTATTTTAAAATTTTTGTTCTATATTGTATTGCTCTGCATTCATTTATTACCTCCACCAAGGATCTGTCTGTTTATTAGCAGGATATAACAAATGGAATTTGTTGAAGTTTTGTGGACGTGAGTCAACGAAAAGTTTATCATACTTCGAGGCAAATCTGGATCAGGATTTAGGTACAAACTTTTTAAAAAAATGTATTTTGTGTAAAATATATGCTCAGATGGGTCACTTTTATGGTACTGATCTACATTAATAAATATGGTAGAAACATACAATTTCTTCAAAGTATACCACTTAGAAAACTACAGTAAAATGAAATGCTGCATGTGTAATTCTAGCAAACTGTTAACCAAATAATTATGTCTGAAACTTTAATTAATCCACTTCCAAGAGTGGTAATTATTTTGTCTACATTACAGAAGCCTTTTAATATTGTTTAGCTAGCTCATTTATCAAATATACTCTGATATTTTGATAGGATCAGAGTAACCAAGATTGATGATGTGTGTTCTGTATTTTTTTGAGGACTAAAATGGCATCATAAATCTACATTTTATGGTGTCATAAGCTTCTTTAAGTGAGGATGGAGAGGTTGACAATCATGCTCCAGAGGCACTTATGATAAAACCTATAGATTTAATTAAAATTAGTTATAAAATTGGTGTCAGGTGGGAGAAAGAAAATAGATTTGAAGTAACGGATAAATCATCTGAGATTCCTCAGTCACTTTCCTTGTAAGGGACTTAGATATCTGCTGACTTTCACTTACTGAGATGAAAATGAATTAGGGAATTACACAGAGCTGCATACAGTGCTCCCTAAAAGTCCTTCATAAAGTGCCAGTGCCTAAATGCTGAATTTTGCTTCCTGCATTTAGACACGAACTTATGCGGAAACATGATGAGCAGATATGTGGAGCTTACATACCCCATGTGATTTTTCTACTTGTGGAAAATTAATATTATCCCAAACTGTAGGGGCAGTTGATCAAATCCTCATGCCTACAGCACAATGTATCATAGAATAAGTCAAACTGGTGTTCAAATTGTTCAAGTTGGTGTTGCTCGTGATGAGGAGTTGTTGTTTGTAGTATTATCATATTGCATCTTTCATTTTCCATTATATGAGGTCAAAAATTCTCTCACAGCCAGCTTTGAATGTGAGAAGTCAGGTAGACACATGAATTTGCTCTATAACACAGGCTCAAAGCTATGCTGATCACTGGCCATTATGCACTTTTGGACCAACGCCTTTTACATACATTATCTACATGCACTGAGTCATACTTATAGTTCTCTGCAGTCAACATGGAATTTGATATACAGAGATGGACGACACTGTTTGACCCTGACTAAACCCATGCCATCAGCTTGTTTTGTAACTAAGCACAGTAATGTGAGAGGAACAAGACAGCATTGTCCTGAGCTGAGCCCTTGACCCAGAACAGTTTATACAGATGAAAGGGGTGTTGACCACACTGTTTTGCAAATGTATTGTGTAACTGGTATCACTGAACAAGGGTATAAAGAGAAACCTGGTTCAATGGAGTAAAAAGGGAAGTCTTTGAAAAGTAGAAACATCTTGGATGTCTTTGTGCAGGACGAAAGAAAGAAGTTGAATTAGAAAAACATTTGAAGTGAAAACTTTATCAAAGGGCAAGACAATTCACCCCTAAACCTCTGTCAATTCTGATCAACTATTATCTTGATATATTACACCTTTATATTCTCAATGTGATATGGGAGACTATAAGACGCAATAGCCCAAATATGATGAGACGTTGCTGCAAAGGTATTGTGCCTGTGTGAAGATTTAGCCATTTTCCTCACTTCTTCCAGCAGGCAGCAAACAGTATATCATGTGTTCAATTAAGCATATGGCAGCAACGGTTCAACTTAGTAATCAAATAGACCATAAAATGTGTCCAATCTTTGAAAATAGTTTTACAGCAGGCCAAAGGGAGGCTCTTAACCTTGGAAGAAAGACTGACAATGATTCAACAAGAGTGCTTCACTGCAAAGGTTAAGCTACACGACACAAAACCCCACAAAGGACAAACTCATTGTCTGTGCATAGACAGCAAGCAGAAGCAGAATTAATTCACTTTTCACATTTTGCATATTGAAGTAAACTTCAGGCTGATGGAGATCCTGATAGTTCAAGTTGCATCTTCTGACACTTATTGCTCTCTTCACGGGTGCATGGATGAATGTGTTTTGATGATGTACCATAAGATGACATCTTTAGGAACAAGGTTAAATGTCTAAAGCCCTGTAAGCTCTGCCCTATAAATTTAACAACACCCCACAAAGAGGTCCAAATGGACAACATGCAGGTGATTTTGCTCTTGTTAGAGACTCACCATTAGATGTGTTTAAAAAAAAAAAATGGGGCCATTAAAATTGAAAGAATTGATTTGCTCAATAAAGATTGTGTTCATCCTTGAGGAGAATATGAATGTGCTCACTGAATTTCATGGAAATCTGCCCACTGGATTCAGCCAAAAATAGAATGTCAGAGGGTCACCAAAAATATAAGGATTCAGACTTAAATTCATAGCTTTTTGGTATACCTAGCTACGGAATAATGTGTTGGCTATGGAGAAATTTTAACATTAAAGTTCTGCTAGATCACAGTTCAGGGGTGACAAGAATCATTAGCATTAATCCTCTGGAGACCCTTAATAACCATTTCAAAATTCATGGAAAGTTTAATTTTGTTCACGGGTTTTTATGGTCATTAAAAAACAACAAATAAGGGAATAGTCTACAGGTGTATAATATTTCATAAAGTAACTGAACACTAGAGTATTGTGTGTCCACTGTCCTGCCACTGAAAATGAATGCCTCAAATGCAAACCATTATTTTTTCATTTAAAATTGGATTTCATTGCATCTCATGAATGAGACTTATACTACAAAATGCAAAAAGAAAATAAAAAGAAAATTCACCTAGGTCTAAGTACAGATTCACAAGAATGCTATCTAAAATGTGCTGATGCAGAAAAGCACATACAGTTATTTTTATACTGAGCAAAGTCAAAACTATTACTGGTAGCAACAGTATCTCAGCAGTTTTCTCATCATCCAGCCACAGGCTGCAGAATGACCACTCAGCAATTTGGGATACACACAAACACCCACATATACAAATGTTCCACATCATCAATTCAATCATCTCTCTTAGTTTAGTCTGACCCTTATTGCTAATTAGACACTCTTTGAATGGACACACTTGATGTCTGTCTCCATTTTCCTGTTATTTTTGCCCTTTGGCTTTGGCAGACAACCTCCCAGTAAACAATGACATCTCAGTGGGGTTTTCACCCAAACAAAGGCAAAGAGCCAGTGGAAAATGGTGGATACGCTGCCATGGGCCCATCTGATCATGTATATGCCAATATTTAACACTCTTAACAGTAAACCTGTAGGGCATCTTCAGGTTGAACATAAAAGATGCAGGAACTATATGACTCTACGATCATAACACGGTAAAATAAAACAATGCTACCTCACTGATGTTCACTGATGTTTGTTCAGTCTGGGAAAAGGGATTCTTTGTTAGTAATTTGAATCAAGCAGTATAAATGCTGATTCATTTCATTTAAAACAATAAGACGGCAGGCAAGCTGAGAGAAGATGAAACACGAAGCACAAGGAGCCAAATAAGAGACACACCAGAAACAACATACTGTAGTCATGGTGATAAAAGTGTTCAGCTGTAACATATTTACAGTGTACAAATCTGCTAAATACAGTCTTGATTCCTTTTCCACTGTGGCAAATCAGAACAGCACCATCATTTAATCCTCTACAGGGTGCTTGGCTGCTCAGTGGAGCAAACTATTATTTCCTGGGCATTACACGTACCACAGCCCCTACTTAAAGTTAACGCAACGTTCTAAATTCAATTTAGGACTCGAGTACACCTCTTCTGGAAACATTATTCTCCCATATAAGTGCCTAGTGAGTGTGTATGTGTAATTTGTGGAAATCCCATTATTAAGGTGACGAGAGCTTGAAGGACAGCACGAATCCCTCAGAGTGAGCTGGAGCGCATTTTGAATTTGGTGTTATTTGAATGTCAAAGGCAGGTGACAGCGCTGTTTGCCTGCTTGAAAACCAGCATTAAAAAAAAAAAAAAAAAAAAAAATCTAAAATCCAGTTACCTTGTGCTTTTTCCCAATCACATTTCATTTTTGAGGAGACAAACCGAATATAGGAGTGTTGAAAAAAGGAAGAGAAAAAATAAATCAAATAAAACTCAGCTGGAGGTAGAAATAAGTAATATGCATTTTTTTTTTTTTTTNTTTTTTTTTTTTTTTATTCTTGATCTTTTTATTCTTGCTCTTAAACTCATTCAGACAGGTCAGCATCCAAAGACCTCCACAGCCATTCTTCACCACCGAATTTCTAGCATTCAATTTGGCACATAAACCTGCAATGACATTTGTGACCCAGACCTTCACTATTCTTGACATTCCTCTTTGGGCAGCCTGGTATTGATTTGGAGTCCTGCTTGAATGAAGACACAGATGGAAATCTGATTGGCTCTTGCTGGCTCCCTCATTACACAGGAGGGACAGAGAATAACCTGGATCCAGGTGGGACTCACCCTGACTGACCTGCTAACACCATCTCCTATTAGCCTCCTTGTCAAGATTTTAGAAACAGCTGTGTCTTGTGGATTGTAAACAACTACTGAATCCCACTCAAATAAGCCAACCCTTCAGTCACCTGACAACTACTAACACACATTTCACCATTCTGCATTTTTGTAGTGGCAAGACTCTTTCAGGTGCAGTTGGAAAAGTTTATGGTGGTGCTACCCTGTGGCACAGCATGATTCTTTAAAGTATATCTGCCATGTACATGTATGGAAAATATCAAACGTATCCTAATCATAGATAGATCAATTTGTTCAACCTTAATCAAACAAGCTCAGCAAAGGAATCTCCAAATGTGACCGGTGTAAGAATTAGTTCTTGACTACTATATTGAGTAAGTTGTTGCCTCAAGGTCCCTTATCGCTGTTACAACTATATTCCCTTAACTGCATGGATATTATATTAGGGGAGGCAAAGACAGACTAAAAAAGATAAGAAATGGAGCTAAAAATACAGATTAGCTTTTAGGAAATAGTAAGAGACTTAAAAAGAGCAAGAAATTGAAGCAAAAAAAAAAAAAAANTAAAAAAAAAAAAAAAGAGCTGCTCACTGACAAATTTTACTTTACTGCGATTTGAGATTTGTAAAGCTTGACCATGCTAAATGAACTACAAGGGTTCTTACAGGTTATTGTCTTTAGATGTATTTTCTATCCCAGTTTCAGATGAGCAAATAGACTACAGTGAGCAAATGGGACCTGTACTGACACAACCATACACACAAATGAATGACGCTGTCAAAAGATCAGACAATAAAAGACCATACTCAACCTCTGTGACTCCGATTGGTGGTGACATTTAGCATTTTTGCAGGATATGATGGATTATATAATACTAGACAGAAGATGGCATGGGTGGTTACAGAAACTGCCTGTTATAGGTACTGAATCACACCAACAGCTTTAAGTAGTTTCATTTCTAGAGAAATAAATCTTCCGTCAAAGCATTTCCTTTTATAGCCGCTCCTCTATTCAGTGCTGTTTCTGCTGGACTTGAAATTGGCAAAGCAACACAAAATACATATTTACAGTACATGCACAGCTATTGGCTTCATGCCAGACACAATAACTGTTGCACGAGTGCCTCTTTATGGCTCAATTTATCCCTGTTCAGAGATGAAGATCCCATAGAAGTTGCAATGGTCAAATTTGGGCACATGCAATCAGACCATTCAGTGGGAGGAGACAATAATACGAACACCGGTATAATTCAAGAAAATCCAAGAATGCTATCTCCATGAAGCTTACCATGTTTAGTTTTTGTTGACTATCAGAGAGATGGAAATTTAACTTTACATTCATTTTTGAGGTTGTAGTTGTGGTGTTGTATTTATTGCACTGCATCATATTTAACTGAACTGCTTCTTCTAGCTTCAGATAATAGGGCTGATATTGCTGCTGTTGAACCTCAAAACATTAACCTGAAGTAACCAGACCTTCTTTCTCCTTTATTCATCTGAGCATTATGTGGGTTAATACAATCAAAATTCAGAGAATGTGATGCTTTTTGTATCCGAACTGGCCTGTTTCCACACAAATAAAAAGCAGACTCAAACTTGGGGGAAACAACTTGGGGACAGGAAGAGGTCTCTCACCACTTCAAGTCTTACAAGCAGAAACTGGATTAAAAACCTTACCATAATTTCAATGAAAACTATTTTTAAAATGTTGTGATCAAGACCACATAAACTGAGACCAAGACCAAGGAGGAGGGGTAATCAGAAATGAGCAGTAATGTAATGCTGTTTCTATTGAAAATACTTTCTGTTGGCCAAATTCTACAGAAGCAACTGATTCATGGTAATTTTCCACACAGCTTCTATCATAGCACTAAAATCCCAAATCCTCTCTGATCCCAGACTGAGTCAAAGCCAAATAAAACTGCTGGCAAAACCAAGAAAAGAATGAGGCAACAAAAATGTGGACTCAACACTAAACTATTATGCTTATGTCATAAATTCAGTAATTGGTCCATTTAAAATTCACTGACAAGACAAAACGAGCTCTTTTGAAATCAGTAATCTGTAACATCTGACACCTCATTTACTTTATACCCCTCAGTCTTGAGAAGGTAATCAATGCTCCTTTTTGGTTCTTCTCCTGCAAAGTAGTTTCCTCTTGCTGGAACAACACATCTCCCCTTAACCACTCAAATCAATAAAAGAACCACAGGAGAACTGTGAGCAAGGAGTTACCACAGTGTTATCTCACTTCAAGTTGGAACACCCACGTTAGATCATCAAATTCACTTTAAAAATCTACAGTCTTGCCGATTAACAATAAATTTCACTTAGCCTAAATTTGTAATTTGTTCCAGATATATGCAGTGAATGTACATCATGTGAGATAAGATTATATGTGGAAAAAAAAGAGATGATGTAAACAGATTCAATATTACAGAACGTTGGTGCCTTAGCTCTTGCAGGCCTGATTTCTTATGGTACTGTGCTATGACCATGTATGTTCATAATACAATATGCTTCATTTAATTTACAAATTATTTTGTTGTGCTGCCTTTCTGGTAAGTGGTGACATGGCAGGAAGAAGATCTAGTCAACCAATGACTTGCAGTATGCAGTTATCTTGTCTGTCCTCGTGGACTCCAGGAAGCATGCAACCTGGCTAATTATGTTAGCCTGATTTAATTGCCAGACCAGGCAAACATTTTGGTTTATAGCTTTGGAACAATACGACGTACACCAACCAAACTTGGCAGACTTATTCATGGTTTCATCTGCTGTTGAAAAAACAAGAATGACACTGCTCAGCCTGAAGGTAGCGCTATAACAACCACTTACACATTTTGTTTGTTTATTTTGTTGGATACCCATTAGTTGATGCCTCAGCACTGTTCTTCCTGGGGTCCACTCGCTCAATCATAACAAAATCACATATCCAGGTTAAAAAAAAAAAAAAAAAAAATCAATCACAACATCCATCTACAATTACTTGAAACTACATAAAATGAAAATGAGGCAAACAAAAATGAAATGAAAAATAATTTTACCCTAAAATAATGAAAAATAATTTTACCCTAAGTAGGCTTTCAATGTCTTTTTTAACAATGAATTTATTTTGAACAGTTTTAATATGTTATGGTAGGTTATTTCAATGAATAACTGCCCTATACAAGAATCAGTCTTACCAGTCACAGCTTGACTAGTTTTATAACAATGTTTATCTTCAATAAAAACCATTTTTGAATAAATATATTCGGGTTGTTTAACAGTACATACTCCCCGAAAAAAAAAGGTTAAAAACCTATAACTTTGGAACCATAGGTCCTAAAACTCTTTTTTTTTTTTTCCTGGATTCCTTGGATGCAGATGCATCCAGGCATATAGGCCATGCCTTTTTTGCCTGACTTTCTGCCATTTTAAATTTTTCCAAAAACAGGTTCTTCACAACTATTCCTACATTTTTTGCTCGATTGTCACCAAATTTGGCACATACAGTGTCTGAACCAACACGATTTTTTTTTTTTTTTTTTTTACATCTCTTATCATTTTTCTACAATTGGCTTCCACAGTTGAGTGGGTGTCGCTCATTCAACAACACCTGCAAAAGGCACTTAACTAGTTTTGCAAACTTCAATGTACAAACACCATTGAAACGTTATGCAATTCAGCATGTTTTTGGAACTCTTGCTATGTCTTTTGGTAGTGATCCAAACTATGGTTTTCATAAAACTTGCAAGAAACTTAAGAGTTTTACATATTTTGGACAATAACTTTTGAATTGCAAGCCGTACATTCAAAATTCTTTTTTTCCTGGATTCCTCAGATCTATATACGACAAGCCATTTAAGCCACGTCCATGTCTAACTAATTACATTTTCAGCTGTTTTGACTTTTCAAAACTTAGCAGCCATGTTCATCATCTCATGCACAACTCAGGAAACAAAAATTACACTAGTCAGCCAGATGGTGGCACTGTAATAACCACTTATACATTTAGGTCTCTAACTTTGAAATCGTAAGTCGTACATTTGAAATTCTTTTTTTCCTGGATTCCTTGGATCGCCACGCATCAGACCATTTAGGCCACACCCATTTCTGCCTCACTAAATTTTTCACCATGTTAAATTTTTCCCAAATATCTTTAACAGTTTTTCTCTGATTTACTATTGTTTATAAACATTTTGGAAAGCTCAAAGGTCTTTCAGCATTTCTGACTGACACACATGTTCACACACATCATGGACTCTTGCATATTTCAACTCTTTTAGCTTTCAATTGTCACTTTTTTAAATATTCAGCATTTATTTATGTATTTTTCAAGCAAGTTTTTAATCTGGTAATAGACTTCAGATTTGCAGCACACAACCTTCAGCAAGTTGCAATCACAGATGCATTTTCTCCAGGAAATGAATTTCTAGTTTCAGCTTGCCCTCTAACCATTCATCTTATATTAGTCCAGTGATGTTTAATTACATTAACAATAAGCAAAGGGAACTGAGATGTAAAAAGTATACTGTGTTTAATATGTGCAGATAATTTGTATTTCCAATCAGTGTCAGTGTGATTTATCGGTGTTCAGAATATCCTTAGGCTGTCTCATTTCCTGCTGCCTGACTTACATAATCAGGTCTGGATGGAGGTCTGCTTTTCTTTCTCCTATTGCGACATCTGTTGTGAAACACAAAACAGTAGATGGTTAGTACAGAGCCAAGTGAGCTTTCAGTGTACCAAGGATGCAACTAATAACCTTTCAGTTTACGCATCACAGCCAAAAATGGCTTACGGTTCTATTTTCTGTCATCTAAGGCACAGAGCTCAAAGTGTGGGTGTAAGGTGTTAGGTGGTGGACTATGGAGGTAATTCCTATCATATATCAAGAGCATCACTATTAAATTTGACGGCAGCATCTTATAGATATTCTGCAAATATTTAACGCTTACCTAAAAATGTCCCCTCACACTTAATTTTTCCTTGCACTCTCAAAATGATTTTGCTCTTAGAAATCTAACCATGATGCTCGTCTTGGATTTGCTTCTGCTTACTCTCAGAATGTCTCAAACAACAAAGTTGGTGAACAGGATTGAGCAGTCAAGTGTTCTGTGTGTGTTCTGTCAAGTTTGGGTTGTGCTTTTGTGTAAATTTCTGCGTGCACATTGATTTTTTCTGCTTGTGTGTGGATTTTTTTAGACAAATGTCAAAGGGTCAAAAATTAACCAATCAAGTTGAGGGATTGGCCTCAGCCAATGAAACGACATTGGTTTGGGAACTGGGATGTGGAGTGCCGAATGCACCAAAATTAAATAAATAAAAATAATATTATGAAATAAATAACTTGTGCAAAATACCAATAAATTCAGAAATAATTCCATAAAATCATTAAAAGTCAAATCATTATTATGAAATCTTATTTCAAAACCAGCGCAGGAAGACAAACTCAATTGTAATTTAAAACTTTCATACTACAACTATTAAACTGTCACCAAATTAAGTTTTGAGATTTTTTCATGCGAGAAAGTAGCTGCTTAAACTTTGAAAATATGGTCGACTGATTAAAATAAAGCTGACTTAAAAATTTTTTTCCACGCTTTCGGAGATGGGAAGCTCACCCACAGCAAACTTGGATAATAGGTGGGTTTCAAAGGAATACATTACCACGTCATACATCATATGCCATGATTGTGGCCAGTCATACAACTTCTCTCTTCTCTTTAAAAGCAATGCTCTCACGATGACATAGTATATAATGTGACATAATGTTTGGTAGAGTGGTGGAGAATCCAAACAAAACTGTCCTATTTGGAAACCAATGTTCTTGTCTGAGATATGAAAGTACAAAGAAAACAGTGCTGGACGCATAGTCACATAAATATGCACTAAGGCAGATGTTTTATTTTAAATTGAATTAACTGCTGAAGTCTAGTTACTATCTTTTCCCTGGTGGTCTAATTTGGCTGTATATATATGCTGTACATCCAACATAAATTTTAGTACTACTAAAATTTAGAATGAAACAGTAGTCTGTTTAAGCCTTGATAAGGTCTAAAAACTAAGAATTATCCCTAATCATCCTGTTTAATCTCTAAAGAGAATGTTTTTTTTTTCAAAAAAATCAATGACATATTGCCTCCTCTCTAGCCACTATTTAATTTCATTAACGCTGTAGGATTCTCTCTCTCTCTCTCTCTCTCTCTCTCTATGAATAGTTATTATTCTGCTCTACTATATCATCACCACCACAGGCACAGGTTTGCCTCCACTTCAATTAAAAATGCAATGCCTCAGATGCTAATTTTGTCAGACTTGTTGGCAACAAGGAGATGACACTCACAGCTGTCGCAACCTGGTAACCCAGTGATTCCAGACAAGGATGTCAGAATTCTTTCTTTCTTTTCTTTTTTTTTTTGCAGCAACAATCTATAGCAGCTTATTGATTCACCTGCTGACATGAAACAAGACCCATAATCCACCTGCCCACTAACCCTATGTTCCACATCAAAACTCAGATCCCACTCTAAGAGGAAAGATTTGTCATTGCTACAGAATATCCACAGGCAACAACCTTAAATTTCACAGAACATTTCCAGTGACAGATTTATTAATTGACGTTCACATAGATTTAGAAAGCGAATGACAGCACAAACCACTGCGTATTGCTCCCAAAGTTCCATCTGTGTTGTAAATGGGAACACGGATAATGTGGCAAAATACACTAGTTCTGAGCATTCTGAAAGCCTGGACTGAGCTGGGCTCCCAGAGTGGATTAGCAGAGTTTATCAGCAGCAGCAGCACACTCGTTTCTGGAGCTCTGCTTTGGATAAGTGGCCTCAGAGACGACAGAGTCCTTGGTCTTGGTCAATAACAGCCCGGAGGGAAGCACAGGGTGCTGCTTAATTAGAAAATGCTGAAACTGTTCCTTGGTCAATATATTCGCAGTCATGGTCCAATCTACTATGTATTTAGTAAACACTCCAGTGGTTCCAGTTGTGAATTCATATTTCAATTTGAAATGAAATTGTTATTTGATGATTTCCACATGGGATATTATAGTGCACAAAAAGATGGAAAAACAAGGACAAGAACAATGAGAAGTAAGAGATAGAATTCTTAAAAATATGGAATCATTCCATTTAATTTTTCATGAAGGAGCAACAACAAAAGCATGAATTAACTTGATGAAAAACAGCAAAAAAATAAAAATAAATAAAAAAAATATAAAAAAAAAAAAATCACAGTAAGATGTTTTTACATTTTTGAAGACATAAAAATTTCATTTTCCAATAAAAAAAAAAAAATCCATATTCTCTAATGTATGACTAGAACTCCTCACTCTTGTATAATTCCAACAAATATTTCTAAGATATTCCTTCGTCCCTCCATAATGAGAGCTATACTGCATTTCATCAACCACATCATGCAACATTCATTGAAGATGTCAAGGATTTCATCGTCAAATGTGTGACACTATTTACAATGAGAATGAAAAATAACTCTCATACGTGTCTTCCTGTCCTTTGGGGCATAATAAAGTATATTGGATGTGCATATAGAACAAAAACGGCTGAAGACTCCTTCCACTGCCATGTTTGACAGACCATCTGGTCAAGTGCAATATGAGCATGGGTGCCTAAAACATATTTCTCTCTTTTTCCAGACTATTTTCAGTGTGTGACAGAATTAGATCCAAACATAAAAGACAAAATGCTTTTAATTCACAATTACCTTTATGTTGTTGAGTTATAAAAACAGAAGTTGTAACATGCAGATGTTGATCATTTTTATATTTTGGATAGCTAAACTGTGATTAAAGGTGACAAAATGATTAAAATTACAAATTTGATATTATCAGCCTTTCAAAACTGCTTTAAATGAATTAATAATAATTATTGCCAACTTTTACAATATTTTCTTTACTTCTCAAGTGCAGCTTCCATTCAAAATTTCATGACTGCACAACTTAACATTCCCCCAGTTTATTGAAGGCACTGTTCTCCAATAAAGTTGAACCTGAATGGTGATTTCAACACGACACCCCGCATACTGCATGACAGACACCTACATCACATTTGTAAACTTTCAGAATCTGAAACATGCATATACTCCTGTGTTACATGGATTCACCTGAGGCAGAAACTTGTCACTGTGTTATTTCATGGTTGCTGATGGTGATCGATATACGTGGCTTGTGGTGAAACATTCTTCTGCTGTATGTATCATGAATCATTCAAACCACAGCTGATCTGCATTACTGCCATCAGCAGTTGTCTTGGATATGTGCCTACAAGATAAAACATTGCACCCTTTTCTTTTCTTGTCAGTTAACCCACCAGCCTGTGGCTCTGTTCCAGGAGCATGTTTATGCTATTTTTTTTTTTTTTTTTTTNAAAAAAAAAAAGCCTTTGACAGGAGAGAAGGATGCAAGTGAGGCCACTCACACCTGCTGTTAAAAGGCAGCAAAAACAAACATGGCTGAGTCATCAGAGGGGAAACTGTGCCGTGTGTTTCCTGTCATTTTAAGCAGAAAGGCTTGTCTATGTTGACTCTTTTGTAAGAGACCACTAATAATCTGGTTTACACTGCTGTGAATGATGCAATGACACGGACCAGCTAAAGGAACAACGAGTAGAGGATGCAGATGGTGCTGGAGTCCATCCATGAAGCTGAGCAAAGACAAACTTCATCAGCTTTCAAAAGACAAAGACAATATTGATTTTATTGATAGCTGACTGACTCTGGCTGTGATCCAACTGCAAAATGGATCACAGTCAGAACACACACATACACGGGTTACTTTTTACCCAGGTTACAAAACCTGAATTGTTTAAAGGATAATTCCACTTAGTTTTATCTGGTTCTTACATATCTACTTTTGCTGATCGATTTAGATGTGTTAGATCAAAATTTTATAAAATTTTTTTTACAGCAAAAATCTATATGTCGCTAAGTTTGCGGGGAACACCGCTCTCTAGTACAATCTACTGGGGCAAAGAGAAAAGTTGCATAAATACCCCAAATATATCTGTTTTGAAAAAATAACAGACTGGAAAGAGACCAATTATCCATCACCCAAAGCTTTAGCATTTTGGCTGTATTGCACACAACAGGTTAGCAGGTACAACACAACACTGTCATGTCTCCTTCAATTCAACTCACTCATTTTTGTCATTATACTGTGCAAAGTTCATGTACAACTGAAAATGTCTTGTGACTCTGAGATAGTGAAAGAAAAGTGAAGAAAAACTACAAAATAGTGCAGGAAGCATGCTGCACCACAGCTAATTTATTAATCTAATACAACACTATGGAGAAGATGGATGTGTAATGAGAAATAAAATGTTGTGTTAACTGCACAATGGATTTTACTGACAAATCTTTGATCAGAATTAGTGAGCATGACAGCCAAATCTAGGATTATACCTGAGTTGGAAATAAAGAATTATCCTTTGATGGGTCTAGATTTAAACCCCTTGATATTATATGAGGTGCATCTTCACACACCCTGGAACACTGTCACTCTTTGTGGACAGGCTGGTTCAGGAAGTCAGATGCAAAGATACTGTCACTTTCCATTTCGCTTTAAGTAAAAACAGTGTTGAACCTGCAGGATCAATATCAAGTTTAATTTTATAGACCCTGTTTTGTCCATACTCTTCGTCCTTGGTACTTTGTAGTAAATTAGATACAAATAAATTGCATTATCTGAGCTTTGTCAATTCTGTCAACAAAACAAACTAACAGAACTTTACTGTGCAATGTTAAACCCTCACTTTCTTTTAGGGTTTCAGGCCACAAAAAAGAAGAGCTCTATGCTGATTTTTCCAATTTTCATCTCCTTAAGTGCATATTTCAGATATATTTTATGGTCCAGTTCTAGAAGAAGTAAATGTACATCCAGCGTGGTCATAAAGACCCCACTCACTTTGGAACCCTCATGCTTCCTCAGTCCCCCATCAGAGCCCACAGATGTGAAGTAGATTACGCCCCTCTTAAGCCCTCCCTTTACCAGCCCCTCTTTCCACTGCAAAGAAAGAAGTCATTGAGTTTCAGTCTTTTCTACAAACTTCCCCTCCCCTACACCCCCTCCCCACGGTAGACGGGGCACACAGACAACCACACTCTCCAGGCAAACCCTAACTTTCTGTGTGTGTGTGTGTGTGTGTGTGTGTGTGTGCTTGCATTTTTTCCCCCCGACATGAAGAAGGAAGCGGAGTGAGTATCTGTTCTCTCTGCTAGTGAATGGCACTGCTGAAACTTTTGACTCTTCACTTGACAAAAAGTGGAAGTGGCAGAAATTCGCTGTGAATATTTTCTGGACTTTAGGTAAGTTTGTCTTTTGGATTTATGAAACTTTTATGTTATATGAGTTGGAACACAATGGACCCCTGAGAATCTCTTGCCATGTACAGTACTCCAATGGTAAAAATAAAGAAAACTGTTTTGAATTTATGCTGATCAACTTTAATGAATTTATAATTATTATACAAAATTCCCTAAATTACCGTCTAGTTGTAAAATTTGTTAAAGGGTCTGGATGATAAGTTTAGAATCATAGAAAAGTAACAGATGATTTTTTGTGTCTATATAATCTTTCTAATAATGCTTCCATTCTATTCTACATTAAGTAGAATCTATTCATTCATTCAGTACTGAACTTGTGAGACTTTGATAGCTACTTTTTACTGTGACGGTGTGTGTTTGTCATAGCAAAATTGAAGTGTTTGAGTGTTGTGACACACACACACCTGTTGAGTGCTTGACAAGAAAAGCGACACGGAAGAGCTGCACTACAAACACTCTCTTATCTCTGATCCCTGAGCTAAAGAGGGCATGAGGCATGAGTATGAATTTTAATGGCCAGAAACCTTAAAACCTTGATACATCTCACTCCCTGTTTCACCAGTTCCCCAAAACTGTTGCATCATGTAAAAAGTAGACCATCCAAAATTGGTGAGATCATCACTATAACATGCTTGAACTGAAATATAAATCAGTTTTTATTAGACAGAATTGGCAAGTTTATCACAAGAATGAAGTTCTTCCAATTCGTTTACACATTAAAGACAGAAATTTATTGCTGATTCCTTCATCTCATCACAACCTAGCGTCAGTGTGTATTTGTCACTCTGTTCTCTACACTTCTAGAATAATTCATTTGTGTGGTAGACAGTAAATTCATCACTCAGTACATTTGTTGCATGCACATTAAAACTTCAATTCTAACCTGATTCAGGCAAGTGGAATTTTTTCAAACTTCATGTCAACACCATAACAGTCTGAAATCATAACAAATTGACACGGACTCAGAGTAACAAACCTAAACTATGTGACTGTAAGTGAAGTTACTCTAAAATGCAAACATGCTTCATTGGCTTACAATCGGCAAAAACATTCTGCAAATACATTTCCTGCAACAAGTAACGTATAATCAGTGAACGACAGAATCCAGTTGATTCTATAGATTCGGTTTACTCCATGTTTACTCCTTAATCACAGTACAGAGAAAAATCGAAGTGTGGAGTGCATGTAATCGTACTGACTGATGATGAGTGTATTGTTGTAAGAGGCAGCACTTCTCAGAGCGTTTCTCTCTAACAATTACAAACAAGAACGGACATCTCCTAATGGTGCTCTGACTATTTGGTAGGAAGTTGCTTTCAGTCTGGAGGTGAACGTTTGCTATTTCCAGCCAAAAGAAAAGTCAGCCTGTAAAAGCCACTTCACAATGACGGCACCTTCAGTCAAGCCAAAAAAGGGTCACTACAGGCTGGCTGGTGTAACACAAACACTGTTTTAACTAAACCCTAAGATGCCAGCGTGGAAAGTGTGCAGACATTTTCCAGAGACAAAGGCAATTGCTCCTGCCAGTCTGTGATGCAGAGAGAAGCGTGTGTGCTTCCAGTTAGCAGACCTTTTAGAGGCAGAATTAATGCCACTAAATGTCCTTTGACTTGTGCCTTTCACTGCTAAGATTGTAATTGAACACAGAGACAATAAAGTTATAATTTAAGATGAAGTGCATATCCATTTTGCTGTGTTCTGTTATCATTCATAAAATGTTGTCACTCTGTTCCATAAGGTTTTGATTTATTCCAGTTCAAATAAAGCTCAGAAATATACAACACGTTTTTATGTTTACTGGAGTAATATTCCAACTTCCAGAATTAAATGGCTTTTATATCTAATGTGGAGGCACCTTTTTATAGCTGCCAAATTAAATTCCAACCTGAACACGATTGTTTTCTACTTTCACATTAAATTTGCGCACAGGTATGTTTTCAAGATTTAGTCATATAAACACCAATTTAGACTTTAAAGGACCATTCACTCAAACATTTTGCATGTCTGAGCCTAATATATTCAATTTTAATACACGTAGGGTTACTGACAATCATTTCCCAAAGCTTACTACTGGAAAGATGAGTTAAAAAATTTTTTCCTGCCTTCCAGATGGCCATTGGTTTCAGTTCATTCTGGTATGCTATTAATATCAACTTGTTGATACATAAAACAGTCTTGGGATAGGTAATCTATTATTGCGAACAACACGTATATTCAGGTTTTTTCGAAGTTTCTTAATTTTAGTGTTTAAGCACAATAAGAAAAAGCGCAGAGTGGATGCATGTCTCCAACAGGGAATACAGTCCCAAAAGAAGACCTGTGTTTATCAAAAAATTGACTTCATAAGGCTATGTAACTATTAACAGGCAAAACATTGATTTTTAAGATGGGTGTATCATTTGAATATTTGATTGTGAAAGATTAAGAGATTTTGCGAAATATTAGGAAAGCTGAAATACGGCTTTATCCTTTGGGAAATGATTGTCAGTCACCTTACATGTATGAAAATTGAAGATATTAGGCTCAAACATGCAAAATGGGTGGTATGGTCCTTTAANCTTACATGTATGAAAATTGAAGATATTAGGCTCAAACATGCAAAATGGGTGGTATGGTCCTTTAAGGGTTTTTCCTACAAATTTGGACATTTGAGGGAAAACAGTATGGGCTCCAATGTTGTTGTAAATAGGGCATATTGGGACACAGATTAACTGGCTACATGGAGGCAGCAAAAATCTGTTCCTTAATACAATGCTGTTTGTGAATAAGATGTAATGTAATAAGAATTATAAACTGTCCATTCATAGGAGATGCTTACTGATGCAATCTTTTTTTCTAATAAGCAGGAAAATGCACACTCATCATGACATGCATCACCTCTGGAAAAAAAACTCATTAAATCTGTATTATTGCAGTGGTGACATCAGTCTGTCATTCACGACGCATATGTCAATCTAAAGGAATGTGCAAATGTATTACTCTAACATCACTCCTGGAGAGTGTCCCCTCATATTCTGGACTCTTCTGAAGGTTCCTGTCTACTGCTCTTCCTGCAGCTGCCATTATATGAGGTCACCATTTAAAGTAATTAGAAACAGAAAGTCAGAGAGCAGCCAACAGTTGGTTGTTTTATGGGTTTAGGTCACACCGCAGCTCATCCTAAAATAAATAGACAATTTTACGGTGTCCGCCATGGGAGCAGGCATGCCTGGGCATCCGTTATTGGTTTGTGTTCCTCAAGGAAATATGTCAATTGGTGCAAGTCAACCGACTCAAAGTTTCATATGTGAAGAAGAAATAGTTTCAGGCCTGCTGCAAAAGTAAACTAACAGGGCTGCAGCTGACACCAAATGTGCTCTGACAGCAGAAAAACCTTGGTTCACAATTCCTCTTGCACTCAGCTTCCCAGGCCTGGTTCATGTTTTTAAATATATTTCCTGATGCAGATCAGAGGAGCAGGGATGGCTGTGTGCAAAAATCACACACTGTGAGAGACGTTTGCTTTGAGAAAACAAGATCCCTTTGTCATGAAATCTAATGCATGTATGTAACTAAAGCAGCTCAATCCTCAGTATGCTCACATATTGTAGGGACTCATGAGAGGTATAGAGGTTTTTAAAGATGTAATATGAAAACCATGTGATCACCAAAAACAACACAAGCTGCTGCGAGGGGGAGCGTCAGCTTTTAGAGCACAAGCGTGACACAATTCATACTTGTGCTAATCCTCAGCACAACCACAGACTGCTTGCATGGACAGGCTTGTCTTTTTACTCTGGAAAAGCAGTTAGAGATGCTACAGAGTAAAACACTCGTTGACATCTACACACTAAGCCAGTCGTATGTATAATCCATCACTTTTAACGTTGGTCTTGATGAAAGCACAACTTCAGTGTCCTTGTAACATCACTCAATCAATCCTGATTCCAGAAATAACAGACAGAGGCAAGCTGCGTTTGACTTTCTGCTGTAAAACTACTTTGTTAAAAGTGTCTTTTTCATGGAAGGTAACATTTGGATATGTATGTAAAGGCCTTGTGATTGTGTGTGAAGGGCTTGTGATTTTGGTTGATCGCCAAGTCTGAGCACCTGTGGTGTTCAAAAGATCATTCTTGTGCAACAAGGGCCTTGTTAGTTGTTCATTGATTTCCTTGGAGTCACTGAACTAACTTTCCTAAAGTCTGTGATGAAAAAAAGAACAGCATAACAGATGGCATGTCTATTATATACATTACAACTAGTCTGTTATGTGAATTATCTTGAAAGTTTTGAGGGATTTGGGGGTGCAGTAGGGTTTATTTAGCAATAATTAAAAGAAAACCAAGCAAAACCAACCTGAATGTCCACAGAGAGACTATGTTGACAAGAGTGCTTTGAAGGACTGAAAAATTACCCTTATGTCAATAGTTATAGTATTGTTTCTATGTAGCAAGAATGGAAAACGTTACAAGCTAACTTTATAAGATTAATTCATGACCACTCACCTCCTCCTCTTTACAGGTCACCATGGGGCATTGTTGGATGCCCTTCGCCTTGCTCTGGGTGTCCATGGCAACCCCAACACTCTGCCAAAGTGGGGATGGTTACTGGGGTTCAGGCTTTGACATTTACTCTGCAATAATGACCACCAATCACACATCTCAAATCGTAGGTGATGAACCTGTGAGAATGACAAACAACCAAGTCTGGGTCACGTCAGCAGCACCTTCACCTGGACCTACGCTTCTCACTGAGCCGCAGCCACACAAATGCTCCATCTACTTCAACACCGACTCAGCTTTAGCTCGACGGCTGAAAGCCCAGAAAGAGGAGCTGGCGTATCTGCAGGCCATCCAGCACGGAAACAGAGCGGTGATGGAGAACATGGTGCAGTATGTGGGGGCAGAGCTCGGGGATCAGAGCTATGAAGACGTGATCAAGGAAAATATCGTTGGCACTCGAGAGGACCAGAAGATTTGCCAAGAGGTGGTGGATAAAGCAGCAGAAGATCTAGAAAAGCAGCTGGAGGGGGAAGTTTTGGAAGCTCTTGCTGGGATGCAGAAGTGAGTAAAACTTTTTTTTTTTTCCCACGAATAACGTGTTCTTGCCGTGTGCACAGATGAATTTAAGTTTGGTTGTTGGTGTGCTTTAAAAAAAAGATTCTAAGAGTTGCAGAGATGAGGTCTTTTGCCTTTCATTAAAAAATTAGTCACTACTTTGGTGGCTGCTGTTACATCCTAATTANATGAGGTCTTTTGCCTTTCATTAAAAAATTAGTCACTACTTTGGTGGCTGCTGTTACATCCTAATTATGTTCATGTTCATGTTCATGTTCAATGTCTGAACATGTGGACATGTTCAGACATTGAACATGATTCAACAACACTGAAACAGACAATTATGCACCAAGTATAAATGTCTCAGTGTTCTGTGGAAGCGCGCGCGCGGCGGGTGACAGCCGCTGCACGAGTATAACCGAGTATGCGAGTATATAGAAGTGCTGCTGTGTCTCAGGCTGGTCGGCAGGACGCCTCTTCTCAGGACAATATGAGCTCCAAACTGTGTCAGCTGTGTGTGTGTGTTGTAGCACTGACTTACAGCATTAGTGAAATTAATAAATACCACTTTTACCAGCGGACCAAGTGTAGGTGGCAGAAGTATAAAATAAATTAATTGGCAAAAAAA
>VXCM01000114.1:209521-226722 GCA_014773175.1 Lucifuga dentata
AAAAAAAAAAAAAAAAAACATCCTTTCTCTTTGGCATCTCTTTCTTTTTTGGCATAGGCAACCACCTGGGTTGCCTATGCCAAAAAATGGCCCTGGAAATAGTACAGCAAAATATTGTGATTACTGCACCAATATCATTTTAAAGACCAATCTGAGTACTAAGGACACTATATAATGAACCTGATGCTACCAGTTCAAGAGCCTTTTACTAATTCCTGATGTTGTTTGAATACTTAACTTTGTAAAAGAAAAAAAGAAAGAAAAAAAATCATTTATTTCTTTAAAAGTGACCTTCTGATTTCTAACACACCACACCCAGACAGCAGTGTTTTATCTGCCACAACTATTACAAATCCCATCACGATTTCACTATGACTCTTGCAATCCTCTCTTGACCTCATCCTTAACAATGTTAGATGTCTGTAATTTGTGTAATGCATTTTTTTCTTCTCCCACTTACTTTCTCTCCACATATCTATCCACATATCTGCTCCTGTTGCTCTCTCCCACTCCGCCTGTTGAACTGGACTGTTTGTCTTCTGGAGCAGAATCAGAGAAGAGTCTCTGGTCTTTGAAGACATGCTTCGTGCAGCAGGAAACATCGCCGGCAGGCTGGAGAGCTCATCGCGGGCCCTGCACACTTCGTTCACCAAGCAGCTGAAACACATTGTCAACATCCATCGCTAAGGGGGCGCTGAAAAGAGTTGCACGCTACTCACACGTGTCAGCTTGTGAATGATGACGTCTGATGTCTGTTGTGAGATCCCAAGTAATCAACCACTCAAGGAAAATATACTGTCCTGCAACTGCAATTGCAATTTTAAGTCTCTTTGCAACACTGAGATACAATGTATGTCAAGTTTTGTCCAAATATGGTTGAGAAAAATAAGCTTTGAGAGAAAAAAAAAATCTCAAAAATGTGAATGATCAGAGAACATAGAAAAAAAAACCTGAAAAAAAAAGAAAATATTTCCCCTTATCACTCAAGATATAGCCCATAAAATACTATTATCCTTACAGACATTATTTGTGGAATTTGGTGAGGTCAAACATGGCAGCCAGTATGTGGTAGTCAGATGAGCCAAGTAAAGTGTTTATAGATCAAACTCAATTGGCCTTTGGAGAGCAAACATAATGACTCTGTTAGTCTTCGCCATAGGAATCTAAGGTTTGGCCATCTGGTTCCAGGGTAAGGATGGAGGCCAGGGTATGAGGATGATTGTTTGCTTCAATGACTTCTTTTTCCCTGTAATAGGAAAAAAAAAAGGGCGGGAGAAGACTTCCCATATAAATACTACTTAAACGGCCATTGGGACTTTCTAGGAGTTAAAAACTAAAGGGATATATTCTATTTGTGAGGAAAAAATAATGTGGATGATGGATAAAGTGTTCTGTAAACTATACTAGCATGGAGTTCAGCCAACATGAGATCATTATTAGGAGAGAAATAAGCAGAAAGCAGAATAAACACATAAATCAAACAAAGGGCCTCAGTTTCAGCGTTTAAAGAAGCGGTTGTGAAATTTTACATCCTGAAACAGGAATAAATGAACTGTGACTGAATCTTGTGATTGTAATCTGATATAACACTTAGAGTTCCAAATAGAAAACTCTATCAGTGGGTCTCAGTGTCAGTTGGATACATGCTCATACTCAAGAATCATATTTCAATTGTGTCCGGTTCTGTTGTGTTATTCTCTCTTTAACTCTGCTGGGACTCTGAATGATGAATACTTTGAAGTGGGCGGTCACAAAATGTGTATTATCGTGGATTTATAATGTATAATGTGCTGTAGCTAATATGTTTGATTCAGTAAAAACTGCAGAAAAAAGCCTTTGGTTTGTTTGACAGAACATATTGTCTGGATTTGTACTATCTGCTACAGATTCTCCCCCAGACTTTTACTTGGAACTAAAACTTCACCAGGACTATCCATTCAACTAGTCTGCCCTCTAGCTGTTTTTCACAAAAGTATCTCGGAAATATTTTGTCAACTGTGTGCACATCACTCTTACTAATGTTTTATCAAATAAAATAAAATTAAAAAAAAAAAAAGGGCTAGGTATTACACTTGCGAGGAAACCTTACCTGGATTATTGACAATTTACTGCCAGTTTATTAATTGCCACCAAATTTTGATTTTGGGCATAATTTCCTGTGTGTGAGCGAGAGAGAGAGAGAGAGAGAGAGAGAGAGAGAGAGAGAGGAGGGGCTGCTAGGACAAATGAAAGAAGCAAGTACACAGATGCGTCCCGGCTGCTCAATCTCTCTTATAGACCAGACTGGCCACTGATATGGTCGGAAGCAAAGAAAAGAAACTATTTAGAATTAAAAATCGGCACTGGATGTTAAGATTTACGCTTTATCAAGTGTGCGTAAAATTTCTGGCACCTGCGTAAAAAGGAAAACGCTTGAATGATGTGCCATGCAGCAGTATCTGGATTGTTCTGAATGTGAGAAATTCTTAAAACCGGATAGGAAGTATTGGAAGTTAAATTTAGAGATAGAGCAGAGTACGGTATTACAGTGCTGCTCTCAGATGATGGAAACCTCTCCGGCTTTATGCGCCATGAACTTGGGAAATAAACGGTGAAGCACCTCCAGCGTCTCTGTCATCCAGGTTAACCAGGGCTGACAGCGAGGAGGCTGAAGCGATAGATCGCTGCTGATCGTTAGGAAACGGAGAAGTTATTCAGTCTATAACGTCATTCTCCATCTCTGCCCACAGATATAAGACGAGCTACGCTTACTGTAGTAGAAGTTGACCTGATATGCCACCCGGCTGCGAAGATGACACATTTTCCTCACACATCACAGTTTCAAGGTAACGTTTTGACGTTTTTGGATAGAAGAACCTCCGAGCTCTTCGGTGAAGTTGGACTTCTAAATATCAGAATACAACATGGGACACAACCACCTGTTCTCTGTCAGGACGGCTATCCTCTGCGTGCTATTCTTTTGTCGACAAAGTAAGTTCTTTTTTCATATTTCCATTTGCTTCAATGTGTCTTTCAGGAAGGAAAACTTACCTTAAAGTCAGCTGGGTTTATATAACGCGATATGAGCCAAAAACAACAATGCCTAAATTTAAAAAAAAAAGCTTCAAATTAATAAAAGACAAAAGGCGTAAACGCAGCAAAATTTGACCTCATGAATCAATGCTTACACCTGTGCCTTTTCAGAAAACTCCCACAATCCTCCTCTCTTGCCAGATAAATGATNATCAATGCTTACACCTGTGCCTTTTCAGAAAACTCCCACAATCCTCCTCTCTTGCCAGATAAATGATCGTCTCGCGCGCATCATCTCCTCCTGAATGGCGCCATATGGTGTTTGTTGTCCACGTACTGGCAATATGAAACGTTTTCATCAGTTTCCTCCTCAAGCAGAAATTTGACAGCTGGGAATGGAGGAAAACCAAATCTCCAAGTTTAGAAGCATTTTTCCTTCCGCTCCAGTCAGTGCTCATTTATAAGTTCCTGTAAAACACGTCTTAGCAAAAATATATTAAAAAAAAAAAAAGGATACCCCAAAAGCAATAGTGAATTCAATTATATGTTAGCTACCTGAGCCATTTTGGATTTAACTGGTCATGGATTTTTCTCAAAAAACAACATAATACATGACAGAGGACTTTAAAAATACCATGTTGCTCCATGTTGTAGTTCAAGCTCCAATGATTTGACATAATTAAGTTATTTAATATAATTTCATTTTTAATTGAATTGAAATAAATTTGGAAGTCAGTTAAGGAGGTTAATGGAAGCAGGGGAGCCATTAAAGGGAGGAAATCCTAATTGATTCAGCTGGCCCATTACTGGATGGGAAACAGTGGAACATGCCAGGGACTACAGATATTTAATGTTCTACAGCAATTTTAGAGACTTTTCAGGGGAGCCAGAATTCCTAATAGCACTGCTGCATGAATGTATGAATTCTCAGAGAAGAACAAGCTAGTGTTGGGTGCTTGGATAGGTCATTCAGTGAGGAAATGGCCATCATAATTTCATAGAACCCACGGTGACATTTCAAAGTTACTGGACAACAATAGAAAAACCAAACACAAACACAGCAAATCCTCACATTTGAGCAGGTGGCTCCAGCAAATGTTTGGCATTTTTTTTTACTCGATAACTTACAAAATGGATTAATCAATTAGTTTTCTGTCAATTGACTAATCAGTTTATGAATAATCATTTTGGCACTTTTGAGATGATGTTTCTTGTAACATACTGTAAGTGAGAGATGCCTTAAAAACACAGCCTACACATTGATATCAAATGTTCCTATTAACTCTATAGGATCTACAGTCGATTCCTGTCTCACCTCCCTCCATCTGCTCCTGCTGCAGCAGTCAGATGTGCAGGTTCATGTGCCTGTGCAATACATCACGACACTGTGAGAGTTTAGTTACCGTTTTTGACTTGAGTCCAGCAATTTTAACTCCTGGAAAACTGTTGCATGCTGTTTTTTGTGAACTTTTACTATAAGTCTTTGACAGCCCAATTTTAGCAAGAGCGGACCTGGCCTGAGAAGTTGCTGACTCCATCCTCCAAACTGGTCAGTGTTCCATACACCTTGCCAACGGGTTTGGCCGGGTTTCAAGCTCCCTTGGCTTGGGAGCTGGGTGTAGGAGATGTCATTTCGTTTCAAGTCTCTGCTGGAAGGAGGCTTTGATCTGTGGCACCCTGGAGCCTTTTTCAAGCCCCACATCTGGTCCTTCCCAGATGTAGAGACAGATGAATACACATCATCTTGACTGTCAAGAGTTTAGATACGATGCCTCTGGTGCATGCTTGTTGAATGAACTTAGCCCTTGATGGGAGGAGATGAGAGACAGGTGTACCTTAGGAAAATTAACTGTGGAATTGCATAATATTTACCAAATCTAATGCCTCTTTTCTGCCAGCTATTGCCAAAACATTTTGTTTTGCCTAAAAACTTACAATGTTTTAACCTTTACAGTAATCAGACACACATAGAACCAAAATAGTATGTGCTTGGTGTTGTATCTTCATACTGATCCAGTATTTCTGTAGCTGAGTGCCTGAGCCAGGGAATTAGCAGGGACAATAAATTGCTTAAACAGATCTGCATGTATCCCTCAGGCTACCTTTTAACCTGGTTATCGTTCATCAGGCTCTCCTACAGTTATGGGTTATAAAAACTTGTCATTGTCATTTTCAGAACTCACAACTCACCCATGGCCAGGTAATAGCATGGCCTTTGCTAAGCAAGCGTGACTCCTGCCAGATGCAGGCGGCCATGTCTAATTTTAGGGTCCTTGCCAGTGGCACACATCATTGGGTTTCACTATAAATTTAACACTATCAAAGCTGCAGAGAGAGTGGTATTAATGGTTTGGAAATCTATTGTCAGGTCAGCATATTTTTCTGTATTGATTATTGATTGAGGTTTGGCTTTGGAGCAATGCTTTGGCTTCTGAGCAAGAGAAGCTGTCATAACATAATCGATAAGTCTGAATATTAAGCAATATGGAGCTTTCAAGCATTTGTAAAAATATGACCAATATAAGACAACACACTGATCACTTCCTGATTCAAGTGAAAATGTTTTTTTTTTTTNTTTTTTTTTTTTTTTTTTTTTTTTGTTTTTGCATCAGTTGTAAGTCAGAGTGATAGACGGTTGGGTTGTAGCAGCGCAACAAAAAACACACACTTCACTACTGAGAAATTAGCTTATCTCCACTTAACACTAGCAAGTCGTGATGTATTTGACTCTGACTACATGAATGAAAGATAATAGTAATTCCCACAGGATGTGTATGTGTATTCCTGTGTATTTCTGAGCTTTTATCCAAATCTGGTCAAACTGCAGATTTAAAGTCAATTTGATTAAGGCACCTCTCACTGTGTCAAAAGTCAGACATATATAATGTTACTTTGGAGATACACAGTAAAGCAGCAGAGATCACGCAGGGCTGAGAGATATTTGTTTCTGTGCCTATATTGAGATGCTCATACCATCTCACTCTCTCCTAAAAGTTTGATGCCACCTCAATTTACTATAGTGTGCTAAGGAAGAATTACTGAAGACATGGATAGAAGAAGATCAATATGATCCTTACACTATGGAACTTCCTTCTTTCCTCTTCCACATTACTCATTTTCTGCTTAAGTTTTTCTCACATATCCCATCAGCCACTTCCACTCAAGTCTTTTCAGTCTGGATCATCAAATACTACATGTCTAAAACCATGATTGATGGTGGTGGGATTGAACACAATCATTGGAGTTTCATCTGTAGAATCTTGAATTTGACAAAACATATAAACTCCATTATTCTTTCATACTGTTGCTGTTTTTGTTAATGTTTTTAATGTCAAAAAAGGGACAATATATTTTGAATTTAAAATGTCATGCATCCACAGTTATTTGTCAGAAGACCCACTCTCATGCTGAGGATGAGCTGTTTAAGAAGCTGTTTGTCAGTTACAACAAGTGGTCCAGACCTGTGCCAAACATCTCCGATGTGGTCATTGTTAAGTTTGGACTCTCCATTGCACAACTCATTGACGTGGTGAGTACTGTTAATAACAAGTGAGACATAAAGGCATGGATGGATGTTTTATTTCAGCGATGCTACTGCTTTTAATGTGATCCAAAAATGTGTGTGTTACTGTTATTAGCAAAAATCATTCAGAACCAAACCAAAGACCTACATCATACATCATACATGTACATCATAGAA
Organism: Lucifuga dentata; assembly: GCA_014773175.1. Classification (NCBI taxonomy): domain Eukaryota; kingdom Metazoa; phylum Chordata; class Actinopteri; order Ophidiiformes; family Bythitidae; genus Lucifuga; species Lucifuga dentata. The sequence continues at coordinate 216,234 of VXCM01000114.1, forward strand.
TAAATTACTGCAGCCTCAAACATCTCTATTTCAGGTTAACATTGAGGAATTCAACAGTATGTTTTGGCATTTTTACATCACAGTTTTAAAAACCAAATTATGCATCCTCTGCCCTGTCAGCAAGATCAGAATACTTAATATCATCAAGGTGTTGAAGTCAAGTTGCTGCTGGCTATATTTGGCATTGCTTTGACAAACCTCCTGTCTGTCTGTCTGTCTGCCTGTGTCTCTGTCTTTCTATCTTAGGATGAGAAGAATCAAATGATGACAACCAACGTGTGGCTTAAACAGGTTCCAAAAGCTGTTTTTCCTGAGGGAGGATATGACAACATAAAAAAATTATAAAACTCCAGCTTGTAAATTTGTTTCTTTTCTACCTGAATTTAATGACTTATTATAACCCTGTATTGTTTGTATGCCTCAGGAATGGAATGACTACAAGCTTCGCTGGAAGCCATCTGACTATGACAATGTGACATCCATACGAGTGCCATCAGAGCTCATATGGGTACCAGACATTGTCCTCTATAACAAGTGAGCAAGAGTATCATAACTAATAAATGAAAAAAGAGCCTAAAAATAAGTGTAGGGACAAATATCTTTTTTATTTTCTTGAGAGGTTTTATGATCAGGTCAAGCTCACAATTTGTCCACAAGCATTTCTTTTAATAATAAACTACAATGAAGGCATTTACACAGTTACATGAAAATAAATGATTCATTGTATTATGTTCAGTTATAGTTCAAATTAGAATAAATGGATTCTGGTATGAGGAGGATGCCATCTAGTGGACATCAAAACTATATAGTCTGCTGTTCTGTGATTACTATGTTCTAATAACTTAACCCTGGAGGTCAAATTATGCAGTTATACATATATAGCTCCTCTTCCTGTCTCAAATTCTGAGTTATGTTAAACAATTATATAACCTTTTTTGTATAATGCATAAACTTGGTGCAGTTTTAAATGTGAAGACAATGTCCATAGACAGTTTTAATGTGAATTATATTGTAAATCCACATCTCCCTTCTCTGAAATTCACTTCATGGAGATTAACCAGAATGTTGATGATGGAGTTCTGGTCCGCTGAGCCTGAGTAATCACAGTCTATAAGTGAAATTAGAAAAAGGTGCGAGACAGATGAAATGATAAAAATTCATTATTATGTCTTTAGCAGAAGTTATTATCATCATTAATGCGATGAATGGAGAAGAGATTACTGAAAAAGATTATTCCTGGAAACTCATACTCCTTTTCAATACATGGTTTCTTAAATGAATAAATACATATTTTAATAGAGGAGCTTTTCAGAATCCACACGATCCATTATATAACTGGTTATATTTTTTCTTTTTTCTTTTTTCTAAATCAGCCGTTAGTTTCGTATCTCATTATTCATATGAATATGTCTGCTTTTCCAGTGCTGATGGGGAATTTGCTGTCACTCATATGACAAAAGCTCATTTATTCCACACGGGAAAAATCCGCTGGGTTCCGCCTGCCATTTACAAGAGCTCCTGCAGTATTGACGTCACCTTCTTCCCCTTCGACCAACAGAACTGTAAAATGAAGTTTGGCTCTTGGACCTACGACAAGGCCAAGATTGACCTGGAGCGAATTGAAAACACTGTGGACCTCAACAACTACTGGGAGAGTGGGGAATGGGCCATCATCAATGCTGTGGGAACGTACAATACAAAGAAATATGACTGCTGCCATGAGATCTACCCAGACATCACCTACTTCTTTATCATCCGAAGGCTTCCGTTGTTTTACACCATAAACCTCATCATCCCCTGCTTGCTGATCTCTTGCCTCACAGTCTTGGTGTTCTATCTGCCCTCAGAGTGTGGTGAGAAGATCACCCTGTGTATCTCTGTGCTACTGTCCCTCACCGTATTCCTCCTCCTCATCACGGAGATCATTCCCTCCACCTCCCTTGTCATCCCTCTCATCGGCGAGTACCTCCTCTTCACNCATCACGGAGATCATTCCCTCCACCTCCCTTGTCATCCCTCTCATCGGCGAGTACCTCCTCTTCACTATGATCTTTGTCACCCTCTCTATTGTCATCACTGTCTTTGTGCTCAATGTACACCACCGGTCTCCCAGCACTCACAAGATGCCCCGGTGGGTCCACTCCGTGTTCCTGGACCTGATCCCACGCTGGCTGTTCATGCGACGGCCCGCACCAGATGGCCGGCGTCGCAGGCTGTTGCTACTCCAGCAGGAGGCGGCGGCAGAGAGACGACAGGCCCGGATAGCTGGACACAAAGCCGGCAACTGCATCAGCACGTCGGCTAACTGGTTAAGAGACGCAGCGGAAGATCCTGAGAGACGATGTTACGAGGACTTGGAATTAGGAACTCTGACATCGTACTTCTCCTTCCGTCCTCCTTCACCCAGACCTCCAGGTTCAACTCCTCCAACACAACAGAAAACCCCTCAGAACAGCCAGGAGGAGGCTGGAGGGAAGAGCAGACAAGCGACAGGATGCAGACTCAACCCCATTCAGCAACCTGCTAAAGTTGACAACACAGTATCAACAGACACAACGTTCCTGCTTTCACCAAGTGTTATACGCGCTCTGGAAGGGGTGCACTACATCGCAGACCACCTGAGGGCCGAGGACGCTGATTTCAGTGTGAGTATCAGTGAAACATCACATCTACTGATGACCTGCAAACATAACAGACTCCTGCACAGTTATGGAATCTGGGTCATAACAGAAAGTAAAACAGACTCGGCCAACGTTGGAATTTCCCCTCTCAAAATATTTTCAATTATCTGTTTTTTTCTACACAGGTTAAAGAGGATTGGAAGTATGTTGCCATGGTGATTGACCGCATCTTCCTGTGGATGTTCATTATTGTTTGCCTGCTCGGAACCTTTGGCCTCTTCCTGCCACCTTGGCTAGCTGGCATGATCTAGCACTTGGAAGAAATGAGAAACTTGATTGGTGAACCACAAACAGCCACCAAAAACTAAATGTAGATTAATTGTTCTTCAAGACAGAGAATGTAACACACAGATAAATATGATGGAAAATAGTAGAAAACATACTTGTCGGTTGAAGTGATAGTTTTGGGGTGATAAGATGGAAACTGTCGAGATTACATTCCATATTAGGTGGGATGTTTTTTTTAATCATACAGGTTCTCATATGTTTGACCAAAAGTGGCATGCTGTATTGGGAATCTATTATACTGGAAAACACAAAGTAGAGTCATTTGTGCTGGTTAGAAAGACACTTGCTTTTTTATTCCTCTTTATGTGTGGCCATGCTGCCATGGTTAATCTAATTTTTGAATGACCATAAACTATGTAATAAAATACCATGAGGAAAACCTTTCAAAGCCCTGTCTATATGACATTTTTTGAGGCATGTGAAAATGGCATTTTATCTCAGCCCTCCTGTTGCATCAGGTTGAGCCTGATGCTGTCCATCTTAAATACCATTCATTTAAATACCATTCAGTCACTTTTTGCCAAATGGTTATGGATTTTTTTCATATTTGCAAATCCATATGTCATTAATGTCATCTCAATATGAAGAAGTGGCCTTAAATAACTGACAGGGAGTCAGAGAGCAATCTGTTCTCTGAGATTCATTGACCTTTCTGCATGCAGACACCATATGCCATTCTTAACATGTAAATATGTTAATGTATATTAAAAAGCATGATTAATTCTACAGTATGTGTGAACAATAAAAGCAAAACTTGTACAATATAATTTAAACCAAAACAGGATGGAGACTGTGTAAGAGAGATTTTGAGTTAACTAAATGCTATCTTTGATTTGTGGTGTTTTTGCATCAGATTGCATCATTTTGTGCAGGCATTGCTTTTATTGTGACCACCCTTTGAAAGTAAAATGCTATAAATCACAGTGGTCTGTCAAGAATTATCACATCTATCAGTATTGTAATTGGCCTTCAGCATGTATCACAATAGCTTTAAATCAACTGCATATCCTCAAGACATTGTCAGAAGAGTTTTAATAATAATTTTTGCTTCTGTCTGTAGCTCTTAAATCTGCTCTTCATCTTCATCATTATTCATTATTTTCCCTCATTGCAGCTTTTGAAGTGTAACTTGTCAGCCTCCCAGAAATAATTTGTTTGATTTTCAGCGGAATTTCATCCAGAAGGATCTTTATGGATAATTTACATCAGCAGCTTAGTGAGATGATGAAACACAACAGATAATATCTTCAATTCCATATTCAGCCGTGAACATTAAATTAGTAAATTAGCATATTTATTTTTGATATCACTTGAATGTTTACAAATTCATATTTTAAAATTTGATACCAGAATTAGAAGACAACTGACTTTTTCAAGTTGAACAGAGTATCTTAAACATCCGACAATCCATTATGCTTAACGATGTCTTCATCTCATAAACCTTTTAGTTTTGTCACTGTCACCTTTATATTTCACTCTGGTTACTATTGACATGGTTAAGGGAGTAAACCATTCACTATTACTTTCATAACTTTTACTCAGTCGTGCTTCTCATAAGTCAGGAATCATTTTATATTTACAATAAAGATAACACCTTTTTGGAAGAGGTAATTAGGAAGTTTATAACTGGCTAATCACATTCGACAAACAGCTCACATGAACTGAAATTTATCAAAGATGACAGCAATCTGATTATGAGGCCTCATATTAATCTTACAAATTTGGACAACCCTACTGTTACATCAATTTCAGCATCTACATTAACTTGGTAAGCATACTGTATGTATACACTTTTCCCAAGTTGACCATGTCCACAAAGTTAGTGTCATATTTATATATGATTTACACATTTATAACCACCCTCCAAAAAAATTGTCTGCCACGGGCTTAATTTAAGCTATTCCATTATTCCACAATTTTCACCAGTGGAGAAATGTTATTTCTGTCTGCCAGAGGTGAAAAAGTCTGATTTCAGCGTGATGTGCAAACTGAACGCGAGTATGCTGTCCACTAGGGGGCCAGTGGTTTTGGCTAGGCCAAGTTGGCCCTGACCCTCGCTTGGTCCACCGCATCCAGCATGTTCTTGCTGTCCATAGCCAGCGTATGTGCTGCAGCCAGCATTTGTTTCTTACACTCCTCCTTCAAAGAGGTGATGGCGTTCTGCTGGGACAGACGCATCTTGCTGATCAGCTCCGCCATGTCGTTGTTCAGCAGCTTCTGGGTGCCCTCGATCTGTGGGGACAGAAAATAGGGATACTATATTTGTTGATCTTATGAATGTTCAGTTTTGTTGAGATGGCATTATATTATAAGATGTTTATTTTGTCTATGTATGACTGTATGCATAGTCAGTCATGAACATATATCAATAATATTCTCAGACTTTGAGAATACTCTGAGCCGCCAACATTAAAACCCATTTGTTATGTTTTCCATACAATATATATATTGTCATTGCTGAGTCGCATTATATTTTTTTTTATTTTGGCCTATTAGAACATCATCTCTCTTGTTGACAATGTTTAAAGGAATATTCAACCCAAAATCTGTCTGAGTAACATATACTCACCTCCTGGAGACTCAGAAAGTGGATGGAAAAAAGTTTATATCTTTAAAAAAAAAACACATATTTGATATGTGTTTCATCCTGTTGGATATGGTGAATCTCTCTGGCTCAGTAGCTTAATAGAAACTCATCTTTTTTGAGCGTCCTCTCAGAGGAATTACACTTAAAGTGGTCTTTGCATCTTGGTGATCAATGTTTTGTTCTGTCAGCTTGTTTTTCATTTCAGTGAAAAAAGACTAACAGAGAAAATCAATGAATAGAACAAGGAAACAGATGAGAAGAGAAAGAGCGAGACAAGCTGCAGAAGATATACAGTGTGTACCTCTGTCCTGACAGACTCATGTAAGGTGGGCAGTATGTCATCCACACTGCGGATCAGGTCTCGTAAAGCCATTCCTACAGACTGCAGAGAGAGAGAGATCAGCAGGGAGAGATAATCAGCTGGATGACGCAGAAAATGGGTTTTCTATCACAATTCATTCACCTCAAAAGAAAAAACCTTTCCCAATAAAGCAACAACAAATAGTAAAATCAAGGTGAAAAATAAAAATTAACCCAATGTACCTTGACAATGGTAATATACTGCTCAGGCTGCAGAAAGGTGATGTCGTTCTTGAGCTGGACAACGGCTTTGACCAGGTTCATGACGAACTTGTACACTTGATCATCAGAGCGGTCCAGCTCTGCAGTGGGGACCGGCTACAAAAGAGAGAATCATTTGTTTAAACAGTTTAAGCAAATTTTTGTAATCTAATATTAAAATCTATCAAAAATAAATACCAGTAGTTTTTTTTTTTTTTTAAATTCAGGTAGAAAGTTTTAATAGTGCACAAAATGAATTTTATGTCAGTACCTGTGCTGTGAGACGTGGAGGCTTCTGTGGGGGTACTGTACCAGAGAAAGAGAGACACTCATGTTGGTATTCAAAATGACGGAATGAAACGTGAAATCATTATTTCCACGAAGCACTTACCATTTTCGCTGTCAGGATCAGGGGACTAAAAACAGAAAAAAAAGGAAAATACAGCATAAGAACTAAAAAAAAAAAATACGAACAATGCTCTAGACATATGTAGACAATGCTAGTCTAGACATTAAGGTATTAGAACAAAGTTAAACAGGGTGGCAAAAGAAAGAAAGGACGAAGAAGAAAAAGTATATCACCTTTTATAATACTTTTCTATACTGCTATTTTATCTATGCTGGCTTTTGAAATTTAAATGTGTATTTGAACACAGGGGGAAATTGGTTTTAATTTATCACTGTATTCCCCTCTTCCAGTCATCATAAATTGACATTACTGCACTTATATGGTTTGATTAGCAATTAAAAGAAGAATGTTGGAAAATTAGTTATTCTCGTGTTCCTGTGTTTCAGAGTGGAATTTTCCTTTAATCTGACTCAAATTGAGCCAAAGGATGACAGAATATTTCAGACAGATACTTACCAGTTGGCTGGCAGCATCCTCTGGTCCCATGGGGTCCTGCAAAAGAACAGGCAGGTTCATTTTATAGAATACGGACATGGAGCCTCTCTTTGGAACAATTATCAGGGGAACATTCAATTTAAGACTAGAGGGGCGTCGGGAGCGCACAAACGGGCTGACATCGTTTAACGATGCTTGGTTCCGTGTAGCCACCGCAAGCGCATTGAATTCAGGAGCAGGGTGACAGAGAGACACAGAGAGTGGGTTGACAAAAGTTAATGATGCTCTGTTTCCCACCAGGAGTCTCTCCTCCTTCTCCAGCCACTTTTTATCCTCCATCATCTGCTCCTTCTGCTGGCGGAGAGTGTCCTGCATACATTCTCTCTCCATCTGCCACAGGCGCTGGGCGTCGTCTTTGCTTCTTGGTTCCACTCGGGGAAAGTCACTCTCCTGGAAGAATATCAGGGAGACATAACAGTTGGGTTGTAGATCCACAAATACAGAAATTGAGAGAAACAGAAGCGTTCTGTTCTCAGTCTTTCTTACTCCCATGCTGCGACGGCGAGGAGACCTGGCTGGCAACTGCAGAGTGTTCCTTGAATCAACAGGCGACTGGTAGTCACATGGACTGGCCAAGTCAGGTGAGCTGGCACACAAAGCCTCATTCAGCTGCACAGATATTCAAAAATACATATATTTACATTAAAATATTCTTCAGAGGAACCTGCCAATTGGATGTACCAGCATCTTTAGGGGTTTATTAGACAGGTTGTTGTACCTGAATGTGCAGACCGATATTGAGTGTGTTCCCAAACCTCCCTGGTTTCATTCTTGAAGGCTGGATTAAAAGTGATGAAAAAAAGCTTTTAATAGGTTAGAAATGTTCAAAAGCAGGTACTGTCATTACATTTGAATAGTTTTCTTTTCTTGTTTAACCCACTAAGTGAATTTGACAGGGATTCCTACCTTGGGAGGAGGTTCATTGAAGTTGAACTTGGTGTCAAAAATCTTTGTGGAGCGCGCTTTGTCCCTCTTTCTCTCCACCTCCTGCTCTGTCTCCATCTTGTGGACATCACTGATAGATTTCAGATAGATTTATTATGTCATTGCAAGAGTGGCACAAAATCACAGACTACAGGCTCTTATTGGAGATCAAAAGCAGCTGTGCCATATTCGGATGTGTTAGTAAGCGAAACACTGAATTTTAATGGTGAATGTATCAGCTGAACATTTAATTTTGAAAGTTAACTAGAATATGGATTTATGTTTTGGAAAATGTTTGGCAGTAACATAACGTATGCGTGTAGCATTTATTGGGCATAAACATCCCAAATCACCGGTATGGCCCTTTAAATACTGCCTATTAGAAGCATTCATGTATGATTCCAAATTACTTGAAATGGACAGCTTGGATTCAGGAGAAGATTCTCTTTACAGTTTCAACGCTGACACAACTGAAGAGCAATCACTGGATCTAATTTATTCAAATTCTAAATTACCGTTAGGGCTGAACGATTCATCATTTTTATATCAAAATTATGATTTGAAAACCATAAGAACTTGCAAGCTTTGATTTTGCTGACTCAAATGATATCTGGGGAGTAGAATTCCCTTTTTGCAAGAGACACTTTAAAGATGATCATCTTTAACGTTTTGTAATACCTGATCTTGATCACCAGCTCGGTGAAGGTGGGTCTCTCTCTAGGGTCGTAGGACCAGCAGCGGGTCATGAGCGAGTACAGGGCGGGGGGGCAGTCGTCTGGTTTGGGCAGCCTGATGCCCTGCTCCAGCTGGTTGATTACATCTCTGTTCTCCAGCCAGAAAAACGGCTGCTGCCCACGACTCATTATCTCCCACACACACACGGCTGTGGAGCGATACAAATACAGGATAAAAAAGACAAGCGGATAAACACAAGCACACCGTTATTGATTATTCATCATGAAATTCTGTGATAAGGCTACAAAGGGAATATTAAAGCGATGCACACGAGCACATCTGTACGTCGCTCTGTCAGGAAGGACAATATTGGATTGGATTTCAGTGAGGAAAACATCAAGCTCTTTCTTACTAGTTACTAGTTTTGTAAAATCAGGACATAAATGCAACTCGTTTATCAATTTAGAAAGCCTCACATTTAAATATTTGCTATTATACAATAAAATCACAGCTAAAAAAAAAAAAAAAANAAAAAAAAAAAAAAAAGGTTAGGCTGATGACAAACTGTCCATCTGCTGCCATCGTTGCCATCGTGGGCAAGTGTTATTTCCTGTCTTGGTACTGTCCTGTTTTAGATAAATACATCCAAATCTTACCAAACATCCAGACATCACTAGCTGAGGTAAAACGTCTGAAATTGATGGATTCCGGAGCCATCCATTTGATTGGCAATCGAGTGACAGAGGCTGCAGTGAAAGGATAATAAGGGAGTAAAGACACTCAACATTCTTTTCACGAATACAAGGAGATAAATCTTCCATTGTGTGTCTTTTGTAGCCGTCAACTACAATTGACAAAATGTGAAATTAATTATAATACAATTTACAATTTAGGCAATTAGGTGACCAAAAAAAAAAAAAAAAAAAAGCAATAACAGAAGACAAAACAATGCAATCAGCATTTATTTCTTTATCTGTGTATCTCTTACCTTTGTAGTACTCTTCTTCCTCTATATATCTGGATAGACCAAAGTCTCCCAGCTTCACACAATCTGGACTGGCGACTAAAATGTTCCGAACAGCAATGTCTCTGTGCCAAGAACAGGACAGGTAAAATGGATAAAGTTTATAGTATATTTAGCTAGCATGAGCAGATTTTGTATGGGAATCTTATGTATATTTTATCACTGATATAACTGGTAACAGGACATGACTGTGTAATGTGGACTGACCAATGTCTTGTAGTTAAATTTCTTTTGTTCGGGCCTAATATATTTTGACAACCATAGTGAAAGGTGTGAATGACAAAATGAGAAAGGATAATGGCAACGATGATAATGGGAACATCACTAATATCACAGAAAGCTGGATGTGCTGTATCATGTGTTGTTTGTTCCATATATGATAGTATCACCATAATACTAAAACGTCACCTGTGCACCATGTTGACCCCTTCGAGGTAGACGAGCGCTTTGCAGATCTGGAGGCTGAACAGCACCAACGTTATGTTGGTTACCTTGTTTTTGTTCTGTGTTAGATAGTTTCCAAGCTGTAGGAATAACAGCATTTCAGTTAGATTAGACTTCATTAGACAAAGTCTTTTCTCCTTCTGTCATGCTGAGATGCAACAATAAATAAATGAATCTTACTATTACAAAATCAGAAGAGAATTTGTGTTGCTTTTGGGTCTGTTAAAAATGTGAGAGATTTCAGTGCTGCAGTGTTTGTTTTCTTGTGCCAGTCTTGTTGTCTTCTGACATAAAGACACATAATTTTTACTGTTATGAAGGGCCATACCAGCCAGTTTGCATATTTGAGCCTAATATATTCAATTTTCATACATGTTACATTACTGACAACCATTTCCCAA
>VXCM01000116.1:0-72757 GCA_014773175.1 Lucifuga dentata
CCGCTGGCAGCCCCCAAGCTGCGGCCTTCACACTTTGCCTCGACAGCCAACTACGACTCCCCGTAACCATGGAGGCACAGGCACTCCACCAAAACACACTGCAGGATCTCAGAGCTCTTCCTTCTGTTCAGACACACACACACACACAAACTGGAAATAGGGATTCATACACACTATTCCTTTGACTGACTAATGCAAACTATAATGAGCAAAGAATCAATAGTTGTTTAGGTAAATTGCATAAAAATGCATCGATATAAACGTGAGTAATGTTGCCAGACAACATACTTGACTGCAGGCATCAACAGCTGGTTTTCTCCTGTTTGTGTGTATGTGTGTGTGTGTGTGTGTGTGTGTGTGTGTGTGTGTGTGTGTGTTTGATTCCTGTGGTTTTCACTCACATTCAGCACACGTTCGATCACATCAGATACGACAATATGAGAGCACCGGACAGTATTAGTTTAGACGGCTGGTAAATTTAGAAGACAAGACCCTGTACTCAAAACAGCTAAGAACTGAACATCTTCCTTCTGAAAACACATCAGAATTAATTCAGAAAAAAATCATGGTCGCTCCACAGTGAGGTAAATAAGTGGCATGATAAGTGAAGCTCATTCATAAAGCTTCCCTTACGTTAATCAGTGCGTCATATTCTAGAGGAAATGAACGCGCCTTGTTCTTCTTGACTGCCACAGACAGACCACAACCTTTCCTTCCATTTTTTAAGCTAGTAAAAACATGGCAGCTCTTATGGAAATGTCACATTTCTCCTGAATTACCCAACAAAACAGGTATCAAACCAGACCACCCTTATTGGAATTGAGTTATTTCAATAATAAAATTCTATCTGACCTATTAGCTTTCTATAATGCTGTTCAAATTTCAATAGATTAGTGTAACTATCATTATATGGGCACGACCACCCAGCTTCTGTCTGGGAGACTCCCAGACACAGACAGTAGCAAAATGCCTTTTTCACTGAGTTCAAGAGGAAACATATCCGTTTAATTTATTAATCTCTGAGTTGAGTAGAAACAATGTCAAAAAATGTGTTAAAAGTCCTTCAAAGTCCTGCAATGATGAAGAGTGAGACAACTGGCTGTTAGCCCAACTACATTTCTTCCTCCTTTTCAGAGACACTGACGTGTCTCTGAAAAGGAGGAAATATGTGACTGTGCTCGTGTCGTTGATACACAGAATTTAAGCAGCACTTACAGGATTCTGCTGCCACTGAGAAGGACATTAATGGGGTATTAAATGCCCGTCCAAAACAATCACTCTGAATAAATCAGAGGTAGGAAAAACTTTATCATAAATCCTGCCTCTGAAGCTTAAATGTACCATTTGCTGTCAGAGCAGCAAATCTCTGGTATGATTTGAGGCGACAGATTTTGTCCTTTGTTGATTTGCGTTACACTGAAATATGCCTGATATTTTCTTACTTTCGTGTATACTAGTGTGCCCGTTGAAAACATGCCTGTCCACACTGGGCCAGACTTTATGGTGTGCGCTGCAGCCTGCCATAAGTACCTGTGGAGCAGAGCATATGCTGCCGCGCCCAGAGCGTATCCTGCTGCGTGGACTACTTTTTACCGACACAGCTCAATTCAAACTGCTCATCCAAACAATTTCACACGTGACACTGCATGCCCTTGGCTCCAAACCTGCAAAATTTCAACTTCATACAGTGCCAGGTTCTCAAGATGTTGGTGCCACAGAAAGACAGATGGACGGATGGACGGAGATTTCTAGATTTATAGTCAGATAAATGTGTGAAACTGAACACTTGTACTGAATGCATGGATGCTACGTCCATACTAAGACTCAGTGCTAACACTAATGGACATTTTGAATCATTGGATTTCCTGTAAGAGTGGGATAAATATATCCAAAATGAAAATATTTTGAATTTTAAAGGACTATACCAATGATTTTGCATGTTTGAGAGCAATAAATACACCTCGTATACACACACGCTACATTACTGCCAACATTTTCCAAAACATACTACTATAGATAGTAGAGACTCGAAATGTTCTTGACATAGGTAATCCATCATCGTAAACAAAACGTCAATTAAAATTTTTTGGTGAAAGTTACCTAATTTAACCAATCCAACACGAAGCTACACGGAGGATAATGTACACGTCTCTCCCACAGAATATAGTCCGAGGAGAAGACAGCTTTTGCAGAGAAATTAAAACAGCCGTACCTTCTACAGTCATGCACAAGTGTTAGCACGTGAAACATTGAATTTTAAGGTGGGTATATCACCTGGATATTTGATTTTGAAAGACTGGGGGATTTGGCAAAATTGGCTTGGCTGTGACATCAGACATTTTGGCAACACTTTTAAATTCAAATCAGCTCAAATCCACAGTCGTGAGTTGCAGTGCACAAACAGGAGAAAGCATCGGTGCAAAGTTACTTCTTTGTTTTTGGTTCCGTTTAAACAGAAAGCGTCAGAGATTTTTATGAATGACAGCAGACTCGGATCGCATGGAAGCAGCATTGCGTAATCACAGAGCGCGTCATTCAAATGCCGACCAGCATATAAAAGTCCATTCAACATCAACCTGAATGAAACAGTGACTCAAACTCCAATCGTTAAGCCATTTACCAATACAGCTTTCAGAGTCAGTGATTTCACATACCGATGTTGATGATTAGTTACACAGTGTCTATTAACGTCACCTTGTTGCAGCCTCACCGCTGCTGACGTGTCCTTAATGAATGAAACAGTCCGCTCACGTCGGAGCATCCAAATTTATCACAAATATCCAACGATGATGGAATCCATCTTTGTGTTCAANTTTTTTTTTTTTTTTTTTTTTTAACTTTATGTAGTGGCGATTTGTCCTTGCCAATCGTTTAAAGGAATCTTTCTTGCAGGCAAAAGAAGTGTTTGCCACTGTCCAGGTAAACGTTGCATTCCTGTGAAAGTTTATTTCTCCATTTTAAAGCAAATAAACAGATAAATGATGGCACCTCCTGACTCTCCTGCGTTGGTAAAAAACCATAAATCCCCTCAATCATCTAGGAGTCCTATACCTGCATGCCTATATGTATACATACGTGTGTGTGTATATATATACGTATATACGTATATATGTATATACAAATATATATATATATATGTATATATATACACATATATTTATGTATATATATACATATGTNTATATACAAATATATATATATATATGTATATATATACACATATATTTATGTATATATATACATATGTATATATACATATATATATAGATATAGATATATATGTATATATATACATACATACATACATACATACATCGTCACCTGAAGTAACGCCCAATGATTTCAGAATAAAAGCATCAACAAATTACCTAATTAACTAAATTAAATACTGCAACAAACAGATCTAAATCTATCTATCAAAAATAAACAATTTAGACTACTACAAATTAAACTAAAAAAAAAATTTATGAATAGCTCCCGCAAACACGAAAAATAAAATATGGTTTTATGTTTTGGAAAATGGCTGTCAGTAACATAATGTGTATGTGGGTGGTATTTATTGGTCTCAAACATGCAAAATCATTTTATAGTCCTTTAACACATACAGTGCTCTGAAATTCTGGGTTCCCCAGGACTCAATCTGACTGCAGAATTCTGAAGTACACGATGGCTGGACTTGTGGATCCCCCTTCATTCTCTGTTCTTAAAGCCCACCTGACATTCAGCTCTTCCATGCTGAATAGCAGGAAACGGCTCCTGCCGGCTGGCCTGACCTACTTCCTCCTCGCTGCTGCTTAATTATTCAAGCACTTTGAAATGTTCTTCTGTATGACAGCATGCAACCCGAGTGCCTCCGTTTGCTCCTCATGACAGCAGCCTTACAGAGCTTCCATTTAGGGTGTGAGAGTGTGTGTGCATGTGTGAAAGCATACGTGTACTGCCACACACTAATGGCCATGCATGCCTGTCTTTAGGAACAGCCAGATTGATTCTGAATTAAGGACAAAATCGTTGCACATGAATTTTGTGAAAATAAATACATTTTAATAGAGAATCGAGACACTGCTCAGCCAGCTGGGTGTATTGATGCATATGGGGGGCTTTTCCAAACAACACTCTAGTGAATCCAATGCACATGTCAAGACAGGAGGCCAATCCTCACAAGCGAGCACACAATAACCTGTAATAACACTCCACTCAGACCTACATACCTTTCACTGTTACATGTCAGTCACATTCCCACTCTGAGCTCACCAAGCCTGAGGCACATGCCCTTACAAACAAGCTTCCCAGAATGTGAAAAACAAACTGTACTGTAACACACATATTCCTGAAAGAACTCAAGGTGTACGCAGAAATATGCACAGATTGCAATCCGGCTAATCAGTGATATAAATATAACATGACCCACAGTTGTAGTCTCCACGCAGACAAAAGTAATGTCCTATAAAACGCTTTCATCTGTGTTGCATAACCCAGTCAAGTGAATCACTTACCAAAGAGCTATTTCTAATCTCTGCTAATCCGCTGTCTGCCTCTCTTTGTGTATGTTTAAATATGGCCAACTAGCTTTAGTAGCAGCTCCATTCTGCAGTGAGGAACATCAAAACATAAAAGCCTTTAGAATGACAAATGAATTTAATTACAAATTTATTAAAAGAAACACCATGCATTTAAAGTGATATTATACGAGGCTTTTTAATAATTTGGTCGTTCATTAATCTAGTGAATATTTTCTCAGTAATTAAACAATTATTTTCTTGGTTTTACTAAAGGGATAAAAAAGAAAAGTGAAATCCATCGACTGAGTGTCTACAGAAGAAACGCTCAACAAAGAAACTCAAGAAAGAAATGTATTATTGTTGGATGGTGTTGATGCCAGTCACATTTAAGGTGCATTCACAAGTTGACAGTGTGTGGTAGACAGAAAAACCGGATCTTCCATTCATTTCAATGAGAGAACGACGGAAAACTCTGCCACCACCAGACGGAACGTGCTGTCAAAAGTTCAAATTTTGCAACTTTTTCCGCTTACCGCAACTGCAAAGACAAACCGGATGTTGATATTTTTGGGTCAAACATGGACAGCGAGACAGTCTTTTTGTGCAGATGCACCCAGTTTTGTACACAAAAAGTAGGCATGACTTTCGTGACCTTAACGAAAGAAATGATGCGTGGACAATATTAGCAAATCTCTTTTCATCCATCCTCAGTTCTTGAATTAGCCAATGCCAACCCAGCAATTTGCACTCCTGTAAAATGGGATGAACCCACATGCGCCTGCCTGCCTTTTCTGTCGGTTCTTTAAATGAGCATATAAAATGGCCAGAACCAGAGTTTTCCTGTTTTTATAAAACACTGCGCAAAACTATAAAACACTACTGCATCCTTCAATACTGATTCACTGTTACATCCCACCAATTGCCATGGCAATAGTTCCGCCTCTACTGTTGTTGTCTGCCGTCTGGCGCTGCGTTCCGCTGTTGTCAGCAGTCAGGCGGCTTTTCTACCGACAACATGTGAATGCACCATTACACTTTGTGTGATCAGGTATCAGCACAGATGAAGAATGTGGTGGCGTTTGTTGCTGCTTTGGCCTGAATCTGAATCGGACTGTTTGAACGCCACGTGAAGGTTTTATAACCAGTCTGTCTGTTTTTCCTCACTCCAGCATTATGCACTCATCTGGAGCATCACAAATGAGTTAGCATGCTTGATGTAGCCATTCTCAGACGCTGGGCTGAAAAATTCTGTCTGTCATTACTTGTTACTCTTTGTCTGGTAATTTACTGAAAAACATGAATGCTTCCAAAAAGTATAGTTTGTGTTTCCTTTAAGGATGCTGTATGAGTTGGGCTAACTTTAGGCTGCATAATGAAGTGCAATGCAAGTCCTTTGTTGAGGTAATAGTACAAAAAACAAATTGCACCATTACACCCATAGCGTTTACGGATGAATTAACACTAAGACGAGAAAGATTACGAGTAACCAAAGTCCATCTGGGTGCCTAAAATAAATCAATGCAGATGAAAGGTGGAACAGCATCACAGAAGCCTCACTAATGAAAGTCAGCCTCCTCCGCTGTTTTATTCCCACTTGGAGCACACAGGTGATTTTCTCGTATTACCTTGGTATTAATTAACACCTCTAATTACCCCTAATCACTGTTTTTATGAGCGTGACCCTTAGTCCTCCTCCAATTCAAGGCCTCTCTAGACAGGCAGCTATGCTTAAAGTATATTTAAAGTATATTTGTAAACAGCTATTAAATTTCATGAGCTCTTCTTGTACTGTGAGTTCTACTGTCATTTTCTGTTAACCCAATGATTCGACCTGATCACACTGACGTTCGCTCCTAACGGAAGCCCAGAAGGCAAAATAAAAAACAAACAGGCAATTGAGAGCCAGACGCTGTAGCTCATTAGGCCTAAATGTGATGTTATAATGCAACTTAACAGGTATACCTGCTATCTTATTGTAGGCTGCCTTGCTATGACTAATCTGGGCTTGAGTGTTTCTGTTATAAATCACCTGCTGTAATTTAGTACAGGCTAACATGATGAGGGTAGTTAATGAGAGCACAGCCCTCATTAACTAAATACACTCACCCGAGTTGATCTCGTTTATTAATTAATCCCATCTGCACAGGCTTGATGTGACATTATGGGTGGCAGACCACCACAGTCTTGCCAGGGTTAACACAGATTAATACATGAGCATTGGAAGTAGCATTAGCTGCTAATGCTAGCTTTGTTACCTGCCTCTAAAAAACGCTGGGTGTCATCAGTAACGTACACATCAGGTCTTTTGTCGAGATTGTCTGACTTTGAACTTAAAAATACTGTGATGATAAAACATGCCATCAATAACATTAATGTGAAATTAATTCAAAGTATTTCCTGAGCCAATCAAAAGAATCGGGGTTGATCAAGATTTTATAACAGAGCTGCATCACCGATATAAAGCCAGTTCATTTCTTTATTTAGTGTAACCCGCTGCACTCCAGCTGCCAAAGTACCCCACTGCACTCTGTTAAAACACTTGAACCTTTTTAAAACATACAGTGTTGTAAATAAACCATGCAACAGCACAAACAGCAGCAGCAGTCAGAGGTTTTAATGACATCCACGCCAACAGCGCGTGTCAATGAGCAATAGGAGCGAAACCACTTTGGGTTAAAAGGTGCTGGTTTGCATTTATTTCAGTGACATTTAGCAGGTGTGCACGTCTCTTTGCTGCTGCTGCTGCTGCTTTCAGTGACATTTTGCAGGTGTGTGCGTGTCTCTGTGCTGCTGCTGGATTTTGTTCAGTCAGCAGTAAAACCTCAAAATAGGGGTGGAGTGTTTAACCAATATAAACAGCACACCAGCAGAGATATATGTGCCGTGATATGGATCTGTCTATACATTCTGTCCTAGTACAGACTAGAGTTTATTGTCACATCACGTAAAACGCACAGTGAGCATCAGCAGCGCTCCACACATGTAAATCAGTGGAGCTGTTAACTTAAGGAGCATCACTGAAGAAATGGAGACAGGAAGTCATTCAGTCCAACGCCGGTTAGAGAGTCAGAGAGAGAACTCAGAATATTTCCCTGTCACTGGATCTTCTCTCTGTAGTGCTGTTTTTAGAGGAAAATCTGACTTCAACATGAATAGCTGTCAGAGTGCATTTGCAGCATAAAATTCACATTTCAATAAATGGGGAATTTATTTAAAGGACCATGGAAGGTAGGAAAGAAAATTCTGAAATTTACCAAAAAAGTAGTATATTTACTTGTCAGTAACATAAAAAAAAAACTCCGCATAAACTATATGCGGATTGTATATACTGGACTCAAACATACACAATGGCCAGTATGGTCCTTTAAAGATTTATATATATATATATATATATATATATACACACACACATATAGGATGTCCCAAAAAAAATGTATACACACTTTGAATGATTATAACTCACTCAAACTTTCTTTTACAGGTGCAACTGATTTGAAGAAATGGCAGAAGCAAGACTAAGCAAAAGATTCTACACTTGTCTTCTTTAACTTGGCTTATAAAACCTAGATATNAGCAAGACTAAGCAAAAGATTCTACACTTGTCTTCTTTAACTTGGCTTATAAAACCTAGATATATCGTAATAAACATTGTATTTATAATCATTCAGAGTGTGTATATATATTTTTGGGACACCCTGTATGCATGTATGTGTGTGTATGTATGTATAAATAAAGATGGACGGACAGACAGACAGACGTTGCCATCCAAAACTCAAAATGTACCATGACTTAAATATAAATCATACTACCCAGCAAACCTTAAGGATGTGATATATAACGTGTGTTCATGTCCGGATGTTGTATTTGAGTTCTCTTTCCACCAGACAAAGGCAGACCTTTGCCCAATCTTCTGTAATGAAACTCCCCTCCATAAATCCTGCTGTGGGCCTTTTGAGCTCCACAGAGTGACAGGCCCAGCATCAGTCTAGCCACCAGACCCCATTAACCCCTAAGCCTGAAGCCCAGACATACCCACCCCCTGCTTCTAACACATTTTACAATTTCATCTTATATATGCAATTGGGAGTGCATCTGAAAACTGAACACAATCATGAGGCTGTGGACTCATGGCTACTTGCAGGAGCTGCATGGGGTGATGATAGATGAACTCTGCTGTGTTGTCATGGCAATATGAGAAAGGCACTTTCCTCAAAAATAACATGTCACAACCCGGGTTATTCCATTTAGCGATCCCGATGAATGGTGAGGCTGCTCAACATCAGCCCCCCATGCCGCCGCTAGAACTGAGGTGGCCCCTCTGTCCAGCTCAATGGCACTTTGTGAGACTTATTTGAGGCGCTGCAAAAGACCAGCTGTGCTCGATCAAGATATTCTACCATGCCGATTCAAGCACGACATTCTCCATACACAAAATCAGCCAGGTGCAGTCCACTAGTGAGCAAGAACTGCTAGACAGCTGCTGGTGCTCATTCAGTGAGCGAGAAACCGGGTGGCAGCAGAGATTGTGCCTGGGAGGCAGTTTCACGGCGACACTGCCTCATACTTCCCTCTTCGGTTTCTTTTCTTCATGTTAATTCAGGATTCAGAGAGGTGCACCACAGCTAAGTGTGAGACAAATATCGCTGGATCAAATTTCCTGATACAAAATGATTGCAAGAAAAAACACGTGCGTGTCATGTCCTCAAACATTAAATGAGGCTGTTTTACTGAGTATAATAAGACAACATGGGCTGTGAGGAACCTCCAACTGCAGAGACAAAAAAAAAAAAAAANAAAAAAAAAAAAAAAAGTCTCATAATATTGACAAATATGTGTATCAGGTCTGCAAACAAATACTCCTGCTAGAGCAAATGTCAAATAATTTCCCAAATAAACAGAACCCCCACTTAGATAAACATCATATGATATGTCATAATATTCGACATAACTTTGGGGTCATTGGTAGTATAAATGCTTCCTGTGCATGTTAATGTCCAAAGAGCAAACTTTTGCACATTTAATGACAGATAGTGAAATGTGGAGTTTACAGGGTGCTCTAACATCCTCCGATTCACAAATGATGTGTTTAAGTGCTAAAGGAAAGCCTGGATGTCCAGCTATTCAGTGCATATTCAGGAGTTAAGCATGGTCACTGTAACAAAAAATTTCTCCAAAGTTAATCATATTAAACAAGCATAACCATTCTAATTTTCATAATGAGGGTGGTAAATTAAACGTGATTGGACCAAGGCCGTTTCCAAATACAAACAAGGTCACTGAATAACCCTAAATTAAATAATCACCATTAACGGATTGTAACAATAGCCAAATGATCTTGGAAATAAAGAGCATCTTTGCCTCCACTGAAAAAGCACACAGTAACATTTATATGTAAAATTTCTTCCCCAGTCCATTATATAGCTTCACTTCTCACCCTAATAACGCTGAAACAATGTCATTTATGAACAAATGGCAGTCAAAGATGCGTTTGGCCAGAGGACAGAAAGCACCGTGGGTGGCGATGAAAACAGTGTAATCCTACAGGTGAGCTCTTCACTCAACACGACAGCCAAACCTCCCAGGGGCATGTTAAGCAGTTCACCCAGTTATGTAAATAGTATTGTTTCACCCGCTGTGACATCATATTCAGTCTGGCACACAAAACACTTCTCAACCTTCATCATCTACTCATACCTTAACAAATAAACTGTCATTTACCTGGCTTATTTTTACTGTAGCACATTTCAGCATGCAGTGACAGCAATAGAGCATTTAGGAGGAAAAAAGGACAGATTAGCCTGTGAAGGACAAAGACATTTTTTACATTTTAATCTAGATCTTTTAAGATTAACGATGATGCAACGTATCTCCTCTTCCCACAAAAATACACTGTGAGGATTCATCTCTGACACACAATAAAATGAGGAAGGAGCACTCCCCTTTAGTTTCATAACAGCATCGTTTCATAATAGGAGGAGAAGACTCCCTGAGGCACCACACTGGGCACAGGATTATCTTTGACCCCATTACCCTGTTGGATAAGGGGGGAGATATCGCCTCCACCCTCTTTTAAGTTTTACCAGTTCAAGCTCCTAAACTGAACCGACAGCGTGCACAGGACTAAAGTCAGTTGAACCATCCAATGTCACACCATCGTGGACTGACAGCAGACTCTGATCTGTGGACCAGCTTGGAGCAGATAACCCTGTTTAAAAGGAAAGTGGCTTATGTGGCCAATACAAACACTCCAGTGCTCTCCAGGAACGAGGGCAGGGTATCAAACCTCAGTGCCTTTTGAGGACTGACCAAAGTGTGACTGTAGCAAAAAAGTATTGCGCAACTACAAAAACTTGTTGGCAATTGACGGTATCATATTGGCAGCTGTATCAAAACATTTTCAGCCCTGTCAGGCACGCTAAATGTGATCAGTTCTCATTATTTTAATGTAGTTTACATTTTGGCAAATGTTGGGAAAACAACAATTATTGTCAGTTTCATTAACTCACAATATTCCTTTACAGAGTAATATGTCATTTAAATACGCCAACAAAGGAAACTAATCAAGCTGAGCAGCTGCCTAAGTATTACATATTATTCAAATATTCTTTGACTGACACTTGTAGCTCATTACCCTGTGTCTTTCATTTTAATTAAACAGCTGGTCTGAGCTCCTGCGTTTAGTTTAATAAGAAAATAATAGCACGTTCTCAATCATATTAAAGGAGGTCTTATAAAACAGAAATTGACTCCAATGATTTGGACAGTCAAGTAAAGTCATAATGGATTAGAGCAGTTACACAATGGTAGATTTAATACCTGTGGGTCAACACAAAACCTACACAGCTGCAGGTACTTTGGGTTCAATGATTTCATAATACTTGAAAGTGTGTATGCTGTAAGGCTGGTTACAGTTTAACATTTTACACTGCTGGTGTGTACTCAGGTTAGAGGCAATGTAAACTTCACCAAAAGGCATTTAGGTCCATGATGTGCTGTGAACATTTAAATCTTGTCACTGTGATTTTCAGAGGCATCGATAAAACAGAAAGCAAGGAGAAAGCACACGAGCTGCTAAATGACACCCAAAAACCTAGAAAACATCAGATTCCTTTTATGAAAGTGCATGCAATGATTGTACAGCTGAATGTTAAAGGCAGTCATTTATTTTAAGAGTCTTCAAGTATGTTAATCATCTTCTTTTGTGTAAAAGAGGTTTAGTTGTTATGTCATTAACATATCTTTTAAGATTAACTCGCTGTTAAGTTTGACAACATGACTGAATGGATAAGCAAGACAGTCACGTCTATTTACCAGTAGTGTTAACTTACACGTGGTTAATTTTAGCTGTGGTAGTTAATTTAGTATGCCTCATCAATGAGTCCAAGTCTTCAGGATAAATTAATGCTAGTTTAAAGTCGGTTACCACTAATCTGAAGTTAATATGTCACAATTAACCTTACAGGGATAACTAACTTAAAAAAGAGCTTGTAACACTAGCTAGTGTACCTTCTTACCTGTTAGTAGCTAGTAATAGTAATCAAACGGGCAAATCGTAGCTTATAAAGCCAATTGATAAATTCTTACAATAAAAAAGATAACTGTTTTTTTTTTTTTTTAATTTTATGACAGCAAAGTAACGTTGACTTGTAACGACAGGCTAATAACTCTGAGCAGCAGTAACTCATTCTAATTCAAAATCTGTGTTTACAAATACACACCAGCCGCTTTAGAGTATTGACAAGTTAGCTAGCTAACTAAGTTAAATGATAATTTAGCTGACATTTTTAGCTGTAGCAAGTTGACCTTGATGTCAGTGATGTTGAGTGTGACACGTTAATGATCAGTACAACTGACTGTTAATGAAACTATCATTAGCTAACGTTATACATTTCTGGCAGCTAAGTTAGCATCGCTAGCTTTTCGCTAGCTTAGCCTAGCCATGTAGCACGTGTTCTTGATTTATATAATAATTAACTAGCTGCTAATAGCCAACCAACAAGAAGTATGGTGATGAGGCGACCGAACAGCTAGTTACACTGGTCTTACATTGTATTTCCCCTAAAGTATCGATGAACGGTGTAGCTGTTTACCCTAGAAAGGGCAACGCTGCAATGTATGTTTCTCCTCCAAAAAATAGCCGAACCCCATCGTCCAACAACGGAACAGACATTCCCCCAAAACAACAGACAGCTAACTAACCTTAGCGGCGGGGCAAGAGAAACCATTCGGCGTTGTTATCAAATAGTAATGTCCCAATCGTCGTCAGTCGTTCCGGTTAATGAGCTTCTCGCTTCGAATGCTCGTCTTCCCCCTGAAATAATCCACACGAAAGAGTAGTTCTCGTTTTCATTTGTTCCGCTGGCGGTTTGGAGCGCTGCCGTGCCTCTTCCTGCACGACACAGTGCTCTGGTACTACTCCCTCAGCCGCCGCCGCTCAGACCGTAGTGGCGCTGATCCGCCTCTCTCTCTCCATAGGTCCGCATGCTCGCTCGCCCCTCCTCTTTACTCAAACACATTTCCCACACAGCGCATTCACTGCAATAATGTGGTGGATAAACGGTGTCAGTAATCAACAAGCGATTTTAAAACAATAGGCACAAATAAACGACAATTACAATTAATGCTTTTTTCTGAAAAGCAGGAGTTTATGGCTTTCTACTAATTTCCTACTGTATTTCTCTCATCTATGGCACATATGTATTCCTAAATAGGACCACATATTTCTGAAAATACCTCTACACAAAAATTCTTTGTAGATATCAGAATGAATGGGTGGAGAGTTTTTGGTGGACGGATTATAGGAAATTGGAATGGCTGTTCAGCTTTGGGGTTTTCAAGTTAGCTAATTTTGTTTCAAAAGCCTGGAAGAGAAGGCAGGATGGGTTATATGTTCAATGACTACAGTATATGGGAAATTTCTGTTTGCTCTTTTTTTGTAATTTTTTTTTGATGGGATGTGGTATCACTGTATATGTATGTAAATGTATCGGTAATATATCTGGTATGTGTGTAATGGTGTCTTATAAGCCCATGTGGGCTGGGCACATGTGTGTGCATGATACCAAAATAAAAACCTAATTCATTCATTCATATCTATCTATCTATCTATCTATCTATCTATCTATCTATCTATCTATCTATCNTAATTCATTCATTCATATCTATCTATCTATCTATCTATCTATCTATCTATCTATCTATCTATCTATCCTTTTCTCTGTGGATTTTTGTTTTATGTGGATTTATGTGGATTAATTTTCCTCTGCATCACTACATCCCTGTAGTAGTACAGACTGTTCAAATTTTATATTATTCAGACAATCCCAGCTTTAGAGTGAAATATTGCCAAGGATAAACATCTTTCATTCTGGGTGCTTGCCATGATTGTGACTGCACTAACTCACCTGCTTTGGCCCCCTCAGACCTTCACCTCTTCCCTGTTTTTCCCATTTTGTTTTCTCATCATATCAGCTGTGGAGGGTGTTTTGGACATGNACCTCTTCCCTGTTTTTCCCATTTTGTTTTCTCATCATATCAGCTGTGGAGGGTGTTTTGGACATGTCAGGACAGCCACGAAAAGGATTTCCATGAAACTGGGATATAACCCTACTGCAACACTGGCAAAAGTGAGCAAAGGTGTGGGAGTTTAGGTTGATAGATCTTTATATGCTCGGCTCAGAACATATCAATCAACTCTCTCTCTCTCTCTCTCTCTCTCTCTCTCTGAGGTTTCATAAAGGGTCACTTCAAGCACGGACACTCCAGGAAGTCTACATCTGTGCTGTTTGATGCCCAGGGAGAAGCACAAGCTGTGAATACAGTGACTTAACATTGAAGAATAGCATTTGGGAGATCACAACATCCCATGCTGTGTGCATACTTGATGACTGTGATGAGGCCAGTGCCCTCTTAATGGTCTGAAACCTCTCCGTCTGGTTCAGACGCCCATATTGGCTCCTAAAACCGCCACCCATGCTGCAGCTTTTCCAAATGACAGAAAAGAATTTGTCTCAAATCCCATTTAAGTTTTTGAATGGGGAGGAACCTACTGCTACACAATCCTAGTTTGACAGGCTAAGGTAATCTATTTTCATTTGGTTTTATATAGTATATTTTTGATTTCGTATTATGTCACTTCACTTGGATAAGAGATTGGCAACCTGTACAACTTTTTGTCACTTTTCAGGCAGGCTATATCTTGACCTAAATTTCAGCTGCAGCCTTTTCTGTGATGTTAGATGGAACTGTTTTTCTTCCCTGTGTTTTTCTTTCTGCTCTGTGGTTTGGGAGACCCCCTCTAGCCGTTGGTATAACCACCATCTCTTCATCCAGCCATCACAGAGCAGGAAAGAGAACTGTTTATTTCAGCTGGGCTTTCTGGACCCTGGTGTATGCTGGAATAATTTATCTATATCTTTCTAATGGCCAATTATTCAGCTCACTGATAAAGCACAAATGTTTCTTACTTGCCAGTTTTGTTGTCAACAGCTGTGCTTCATCTGCAGCCAGATCTCTTGTGGAGCTAAATGGAGCTTTACATGCCCAAATAGACAAATAAAACTACCCCAGATCCTAAAATCTTACAATTAATAATTTTTGATATCTGAGCAGGGGATACTTTCGTGATTGCAAAACTAAATTTGCAGCTGAAACACCTGTGTTGTCTCCTTTAGAACTTATTGAACAGAAATAGAGAGGATAGCTTCAATAGATCTTAGATCCCATATGAAAGGCACCACAGAGAGTGATGGCATCAGCTGAGCAGACTTCAGAGATTTCAAAGGCTGTCAGTTGATAGATGCACTGCAGACAGTCATTAAGGTACTGAAATAACATGAACAACAGAGAATCCTTCAGAAAAGAGAAAAGATTGGAGAGAAAAGCCTCATCAAAACAACGTGAGCTCTTAAAAGACAAGCTGCCATCCGGAGCTTTAATGGAGCTTTGATTACAAATACTAATAGACTTCTTCCAGCACCACCTTTCACAATTGAGGTGTGGAAATGTATTGTTACTGTGTCAGTTTCAGTATTCTTGTATAGTGTTTAAGTTGTGTTCAGTTAGAATACTTATTTGTCTTGCAGTCCAATAAAATGATTGGATCTAACCATTTCTAGCTTCCTCTGTCAATGATCCATCCTTTATTCCATCCATCCGGAGGTAGTACTCGTGTCTCAAAATAAAAAGTTGAAATTTACTGATACAGAAATGTACAATCATATTTTTTTCTAAGAATATCTACGACTGAAATCATGTGTTCTATCTTAAATGTGATTTTTAGATGAAGGTGACATTCTTTGTGGCACATATTTCTATTTTTACACTGGTATAATTACATGTCAGGTTTTTCCTTTGGCTGTAATGTACATTTTTAGCTGAGACATAATTCATTCTGCCATCACCACCATTTATTAATGTCACGACTAGGCTTGAGTCAAACAGCCTGGGAAAATGATCTCTCGCTGTAGATATCAGAGGCAAATGAGGGGACAGAAAGAGAAGGAGAGAAGAAAATGTCCTTTCATGCATCATCCAATCATGACAGCAATTTTTCGGGTCATTTAGACATTAGCATGGGTTTGCATGCAAAGTCAGTGCTAAAATTTATTCACAACCACAGGACTTTCACCTAAATGCCCCCACACACCACAACAAAGACAGCTCTGAGAGCAGACAGGGTAGCATCGCACTGAAGAGTCTAATGACTGCCTGCATTGTTGGAATTCCGGCTTAACTTCCTGAGTCTGTCCACACCTGGCTGGCCGCCAGTACACACTTTTCTTTTTTTCCCTTTTCCTTTCCTTCCCTTTATCAAGATCATATGTAGTCTGAATCTTATTGTCTAACTCAAAGCTTTCCAGCTTCAGCCACAAAGCTGGATTATGTTCTGCGTCCTTATTACATTATATTTTTAAAATGTATTTATCAACAATGTGTCATCAATATTGGTTTAAATTTAGCTATAATGTGTGCTGAACAGCATTCATTTTGAAATTATTACTATTAATTTTTTTCTATTTTCATGTAGTAAATTGTGTTCAAAGGAGCACGTCAGTGATTTTGCATCTTTAAGCTCAGTAAATACTTACCATGTACATGTTACATTACTGACAATCATTTTCCAAAACATAAAACCTTATTTTATTTTTCCTGATATTGTGTCAAATCCCCTAATTTTTCAAAATTAAATGTTCAGGTGACACACCCACTTTAAAATCCAATGTTTCACCTGCTAACATGTGGAAGGGAAGGTTATTTTTCTATTTCTCTGTAAATGCTGTCTTCTCCTGGGACTGTATTTCCTGGCGGAGACGTACATTTTCTTCCATGCAGCTCTGTGAACGGATAAATAAAATTACTTTGACAAAAATTTAATAAACCTTATGTTTGTTGCGACTTATGTCAAGCATGTTTCAGGTATCTACAAGTTGATTTTTATTGTGTGGAACTGAAACCAATGGTAGTCTGGAAGGTAGGAGAAACTTTTAATATTGACCAGTACAGTAGTATGTTTTGGAAAATGGTTCAGTAACATTACGCATATGCTGATTTATATATTGAGCTCAAACATGAAAAACTACTGGTATGGTCCTTTAACTTTCTTTGTGTCAGTGGTTCCTTATGGGTGTGACAGACATATTTGCACGTGTCCTGTATCCAAGTGAACCCCATAATGAAACTGGCAATCGAGCCGCATTTCTGGAGCTTAGCTCAGTCAACCATCTGTTAGGTTGCATGGATTCATGCAGAGTAAACCGGAGTCGACCGTGTATGGACACGTTCCAGCACGACAGTCATGACATTAACGTTCATCATGAAACCAACAAAACCACCTCATCCCTCTTTCTCTCTGATGGAAAAAGCACGTGAGGAAACAATGATGCACTGCCTTTCATGTCTGATACAGGTTTCAGTACTTAAAAGAAATTTAATATGGAGCCATGAGACAGCATACAAAATGCATCAAATATTTGGCATCGGTAAGACTTTGCAGAGTGATTAAATATTAAAGCGATCCAACCCAGATATTTTCTCTCTGATCCTACAATATGCTGCAAATTCAGCAGACTGCTCTGGTGACAACAATGATGCTTTTACACATGAAATGAGGTCATAGTGTTATGGGTTTTCTCCAACTTGGCAGCTGAGTAACGGATATTCATTAAAGGGAGATTCCACTGATTTTGCACATCAAATTCAGTTTACTGGTCATGGGCAGTATGTCAAAATAAAATTTATAAATTTCGTGAAATTAGAGGGAAATGCACACAGTCATTGAAACTGACACTTGTGAAATCACAAGGGTTACTTCCTGTTGTTGCTGAAGACAACAAGTTTGAAACCTAAAGCCATTCCTAGAAGTCGAGAGGGTTGCATTCTGCCAAAAAGTTCTAGGAGTAGCTTTACTTGTTTTTCTTGCTTTAGTTTACCCATTTTCAGCACCAGTACAAATTAACACGTGATGTTAGAACATTCCATGACTTTGCACAGCGCCCTCTACAGTTATAAAAGCCTTTGTACAGTTGTTTTTACATGCTCCCTCCCTGTGACCAACAATGTGAATTTGATGCGTGAAAATGATGGAGTCCCACTTTAAAGTGCTGAAATGAATCATAATGTTCAGTAGGTTTAAAACTTCCATTCTATTCCGATTAAGGCAATAAACTAATTTTTATAAATCTCATATAAAACATAATGAGATTGAAATCATGATAAATTGACTTTGGTGTACACTGAGTAACAGACCTAGATGATGCGATCATAAATGAATTTACTCAAGCATGCATAAACTATCCATCTGCTTACATGCGGCGTAAGCAATCTCAGCGTGCATTTCCTCACCCAGCATGCTTCCACTTCTAAGCCGACTAAGCAACAAATTACGTATTTTCAGCAAATGATGGAATCCTATTAATGCCATCCATGTCTTACTCACATTTTGACCCTAGTTGCAGTAAAGACAGAAATCAAAGCATAGCAAGCATGTAAACATGTGAATATAATTCATCCAGCATGGACATGGAGATGAGGGTGAAAGGTTGTTCACTTTCTTCAAACACAAAGGAGCACGTCTATCAGCCATTAAACTGTAACTCTAATAATCAACATCACTTTGTATATAATTGAGAGAGAAATTGACATTTGATCCTATGAATAAGACAGGAATTCAATTAGTTGTTAAGTGTTTCTAGTAAGCAAGGACACAAATACCTCCTTACTCTCCTCTCTCAAGGACAAAGCTGGTTTTGGCTACGGTTTCTTGCTAAGTGGCTGAGCCATAAACCCAGAGGTGAATTGCTGCTGCTCAGCCAACTCACATATGGCTCTGCAGGAAGTGCTGAGCTGTTTATCTCTGAATAGTGCATCAGCAGAGGCATACCATGCTGGATGGAGCCGTACTGCTGCTTCTAATGTAAAACACCAGCCATCCCGACTCCTTCACCACTTCTGCATCCACGCTTACTCTCCAGCCTTTTGTCCATCACATGACAACAAGCTGTGTGTTCACAGCAAACCCATGGTTACCACTAATTCCTGGGAAGATAATGCATGGGAGAGAGAATACAAAGATTTTTAGGAAAAAGGGAGGGAGGAATGAAGGACTGGAGTGTATATGGGTTGCCATAGCACTATGAAGCAGAGGTAGAAGAAGAATAGCAGCATTTTCAGGGGGAGGATAGGAGGGGAGGGGTCCAGAAGAGTGCAGAACCCCAATAAATAAAGCTAATGAAATGGCAGTTGAGTCTGGAGAGAGTTGGAATGCCTGGTTGGGTCTTACCCACTGTCTGATTTATCCTCAGCGTCCCTGCGAGCACAGCGGGGAGATCCATTACCTCACCTCATCAATAACATCTCAGGGACAGAGAAAAAGGCCTGCTTTCCACACCAACACCCACCCTAGGGACCAGCTCAGTAGGCTCACTCAGTGGGGGAGGGGAAAATGGCATAATGTAGTCACACATGCAGAGCAAAAATGTCTCAGCTGGGGGATGGGTTACTTTAGGGGCTCAGTGCAGNGGGGGGGGGGGAGCTCAATGTACAGCACAGAACACACTCAGCACATCACAGTAATGCACAATCACATGCAGAGCATGTTGCTGACCATGGAAATAGATGAATTAGCCACACAAAGGCATTTCTTACACAGAGTGGCCCTATTCTAGCTCTCTGATTGGCTGGTGAAAAGATAAGCATATATTCTGAGTCAGATGATGCAGATTCACCTAATTCATAAGAAATGCTGCTAATAAACAAGAACAGCACGTGTTTGGATATGTCTAAGTGTATAATGTACAATTAACAGAGCAGGAAGCAGTTTTTCACTGCAACAGAGAGAGATGGAATTAAAATAAGATATATAATGAAGATTAGACAGCCTTGGAAATATTTTACTACAGAAACGAGGTGAAATGTCAACACAGCTGATGGTTTAGAGGAAGCCGATAACAGTAAAGCGATAAGAATAGAGCCCAATATCAGATACTGTGACTGAAGTAATCTCTGTCACACTCTGTTTCTGTGTGTGTTTGTGTGTGTGTTAAGCTGATCTTTCATGTGCTTTGTGCAGTGAGATCACAAGGTAGTGGCAGCCCATGTGCCACAGCTGAGTAAGACACCCTGAGGGAAAGGCTTTTCAGCAGCAGGCTTGAAAGGAGGAAGCTCGATGCTCAAACATCCCACAGAAAGACACTGAATGAATTCCTTGTCAATCAATCCCTATTTTGAATCCCTGTTTCTTTTCCAATTGCCCTGGTGTCAACTATGCAAATGTGAGACTTCGATCGCACCACTGAGAATTTCACTGCTTGGCTCAATCCAAAAATCCAGGTTTGCCCTTGGAGTGCTTCTGCAAAATATCCTATCGCCCTGTGATGTTTGGGTTGGAAAGATCAGGATTATCCCAACCAAGTTTAATTTTACTTTATAGCTGTCACGAGGAGCTGCAGGATAACAACTAACAGACAGGAAAATAGAAAAATATTCTATAATTCAGGAACCACGTAACCAGATATACTTGGCACACAAATCCAACATAGTCTGAGGCAGGAAATGAGTAACGGGTGAGCAGACCGAAGTCAGGATTCATATACTGTCAACAGGCAGGCAGGTAAGCAGGCAAACAAATCCAAAAAGCTGAGTCAGGTCATTAAGAAAACCTAAGAAAAGACCGAGGTCAGGATTAACAAACAGGTAACGGGCAGGCAGGTAAACAGAAAAATAACTCAACACTTGGGCTGACCTTTCAAGACAATGTGGCAGGAAACAAAGGACACTGGCTGGTCTGTAGATACATACTGATTAATGGACTGGGAACAGGTGAGGTGGTCAGGTGATTGTGACAAGGAGGGAAACTCAAGGGTGAAGGCTGGTGGACAGGAAGTGAACTGAAACTCGTGACAATAGCAAATGCAAAGAAACTAGCTAAATTTCTCCCATTTAAATGCTGTACCATGTCTTACATTCATATATATATATATTCCAATTTATGTCTATGCTATGATTATGCGGTGTAAATACGGATGTCCATAATACAGTTCTGTTGTATAACATTTGTTGTTTAATTGGATTACAAAATGAAGTATACCAGGTGAGGAAATGTGTGCGCAGAACGCTTACACAATTTGTAAGACAATAATCTAACTCTGTAGCTTTGAGTACACCAACATTAATTTTTGACGATTTCAATCTCATGTTCCCATGACACTTTAAAACACTGATTTATTGCCTTGATCAGATTAAAATCAAAGGCAACATAGTGCTTTTCCACAAAAAAAAAAAAAAAAAAAAAACAGCTCATGGAGGAAGAATAATCCACATTCACTGATGATGTTTCCACTTCAGGTCCTTCTATTTTCTGGTTCTGAATGAGAAACAACTTTTTTGGTTCTGAATTATTTATTTTTGGTCGAAATGCTCCAAACGGTTCCAAATAAGGTTCACGAACCAGAACAGAACCCGTTCCATGTTGATGGAAATGCCCTTACAGCAAAACTTTTAACCAGTGGATTTGTTTAAGTTTCCTTAAGTATTCATCCCAGACAGACAAGAACCTCATCAAGTTTCACAGCAAAAGAAAAAGCACAAAGGAAGCCAGATGTGTCTTCATTTGTCCATTGCTCTGCTGGGACTCCGCCTCTCTCCAGCTGTCCAGATGGAACTTTCCTGCGAATCTCAGCAGTCCAACACTCAGACCCCAGCAGGACAATGGAAGACTGAACTATTTTTAAGCTGTTCTGTTGCTAGACAGATCGAATAGTTCCACTCCCACTTATAGGCGCCTCTACAATTTCCTCAAGTTGCTGCTCCCTGCAGGTTAGCCATTCATACTCCCCTTGTTGACCGGTGGTTTTTGTGGCCACAAAACACATGAGTCTCAAGGCTGCAAAGAGACAAACTAACCACAATATGATACAGACTTCTAATGGCTCAGATGAGACTCAGACTTCATCACCTTTCCTATAGTTGTCAGAATGGTTAATGGTTTGTCTCTAAAAAAGTAAATCAGATCGCAGTGGATGGAAATAAATTTGTAATAAAGATACAGGAGTGCATCTTGGGATTACTGATGTGTGCACATATTCACAGAGTATCACATTACATGCCAACACATGCTGCAAGACCTGATAGACATACTGTGGACAGTACAGATGACACACATAAGCCTATAATTAATTAGAAACGACAAATTTTACTCTCCCTTTCCGTTTTCATTAATAAATTGGAAGGTGTTGCCGCAGCATGTCCTTGAAGAAGAGGAAAACGTCATATTCAGCAGCTTCTGTCTGTCTGCTGACACCAAGGTCATAACACGTACACTTCGCTTCTAAAGGAGAAAAATAGTCCATCAAACAAGCAGTTAACTAAGTGCCTGCATCCTGGAAAGTGTTGATGCAGGAATACAGAGTCCTCTGAGAATAGAGGCCGCCCTGTAAGCATCTATATGGTCCCTGAACGTTCACAGTGTTCCTGCTTCCACCTGTCATGACTTTCTGTCCTCTAGCATAGAGACTTGTGGTGTGTTTTGGAAAAAAAAAAAAAAAAAANGAAAAAAAAAAAAAAAACTCATGAGAATATGTCTCTTGATAGGTGTAAACCTTTCACATTTCTGATAAAATTCACTGAAATGAAACCACAGAATGGAATGAAATGCACCATTGAGGCTGACAGATGGCATCCATGCATGAATATAAACGAAACCTCATTTCGACAGTATGCACATTCCTGTAAAACAGTATTTTCTTCAGTATGACAACACACATGGCGCTTCCCAGAGGGTCAGATCAGAGAGTGATTGACTATGAGAGAAAAAAATAAAGTAGGGGAAAAAGCTGCGTGGTCACTGTAAAAGTGTAACAGAATAGGAATTCAGCCTTCTATTGCCAAAACCAGTGAGTCACATCCGATTGAGAGATTCTTGTCAGATGTGGGAGAGTGGGAGGTGTGTGTGGGCTGCAGAAATATGATATAGAAGTACTGATCCAGGCTCTGCGCGTTTTCTCCTGAACGCCAAGAAATTAATCCATCCACCTTGGAAAGTCCTCAAGGCTTTTCACACTAAGGAAGTAATGTGTTAGTAATGGACTTGTATAGCCTTTGTGTGTTTATATGTGTGTGTGTGTGTGTGTGAGGGAAAGAGACAGTGAAGGAAGTGAGCGTTAAACTGAATATGCTGGAAAGCTTGTGTAAGATGTGTATCGAGTGTTTTGTTTGAAATATCCCAATGACAGTGATATCCTTAACTTGTACATGTAGTTCTTTGTTGTGCGTAACTTGACAACACCTGCTTAAGTTACTACCTTAAAGCAAAGTGCGGGCAGATTCGCACTCTGTGACCTTTGCCTTTGCAATCATTTTTAAATCACTCAGTTAGGACTTGAGTCATGAGTATGCAGATTTGAGACTAGACTTGACATAATCAAAAAAGACTTGCAACTGTGACTTCACTTGAACTTGAGCTGAGACTTGAGGAAGACCTTCCTCACATCCAAAGATGAAAGATTTACAATTAAAACATGTGAAGAGAATCAACTCTTCATTTCCCAGATCCATGTTCAGCCAATCAGACAGCCAAGATTCATGTTCAACCAGACAGCCAAGATCCATGTTCAACCAATCAGACATCCAAGACCCATGTTTCAACCAATCAGACAGCCAAGATACAAGCTCAACCAATCAGACTGCCAAGATCCATGTTCAACCAATCAGACATCCAAGATCCATGTTCAACCAATCAGATATCCAAGATCCTTATTCAATCAATCAGACATCCAAGATCTGTATTTAAGCAATCAGACAGCCAAGATCCATGTTCAACCAATCAGATGCCAAGATCCATGTTCAACCAATCAGACAGCCAAGATCCATGTTCAACCAATCAGACAGCCAAGATCCATGTTCAACCAATCAGATGCCAAGATCCATGTTCAACCAATCAGACAGCCAAGATCCATGTTCAACCAATCAGACAGCCAAGATCCATGTTCAACCAATCAATTGTACATGATCAAATGGCACACAAATAGGCTTTCTTGTTGATCACATCAACAAAAGCTTTGTGATATGCAGAACCTGCAAATCAAAAATTACAGATATACAGATGCAACAACAAATTTCTTTCATGCTTTTGATCAAATGATTGTAAGTTGCCTTCTTGCTTGGTGATGATATACTACTTTATAACAATAAGAAACTATTTTTGTTTGTAAATGTCATATACACTAAAGTTCATAGAAGAAGAGATGGCAAACTAGTTTGTAAATGTATTATCATAATTTAGTTTCATTGTTTTTCCAGGACAGATGCTTTTAGTTTAATATTGGCTACTGTTTTCTTATTTTGGGAAAAATCTTAAGGCAAAGGCCAAATGAAGTGAGATGGACGGGTACTCTTACCTGCATCTCATTTCACGTGAAAGTGTAAAAGTTAATATAGTCAAATTTGTGTGGACACCCATTCAATTATAAAGTGTAATTTTTAAAAATCATTCAAAATGTATTTAACTTCTCTGTACTAATTATTACTCTGGAGTTAATTTGGTACAGAGTGTTATAACCCAATGTTAAGGTCTTGACTGTGACTTGACTATCTTGACTTGGGACTTGAATGACGATACTGAGATCTGGTGAAAGCTTTGACTAAAGTATTAACACCACCACTGCATCAGCCATATCTTAATTAAGTCCATCTTCTTCTCTCTCCTGCAATTATTTTGATAAAATCTTACATCCTCCCTTCTGTTCTTCTAGCTCACATTCACTTTCAGAAAGACATTTCTCATTTTGATCCTGGTAATGATTGGTGCCCAACCAGGTGGCAATAATGTGCCCATTCTACTGCGTTTCCTTCCAGAGGTCAGGGTGATTAACACACAGGATGTGACCTTTAGTCCACGAGTGGCTTCTCGCAGCATTAATCTCCTCCTGCCAGCATTCAGCTCTGATAATGACATGTTAATTAATGATGCTGTTTTTGAGGTGGCATCAGCTAAAACTGGAAGCTCCATGGCTGATTAGCCCCTCACTTAGCATTCAACTATGCAGACACACAAATATGAAATCCACCCTATAAAACTGTAAAAATTTTCTTTATGTTAGTGTCCAAGAGCAAAATGGAACGTATGTATTTTTTTTATGTTTTTTTTTTTTTTNTTTTTTTTTTTTTTTAACTTAACATTTTTTAGGTTTTTGTATTAACTTTCTGGTCTTGTAATTGTTTGCATGAATTATTATGGACTAACATATATCTTTAATTTGTTTAAATAATTTAAGTTGCTGGAGGGGTGTAATGTGTTTAGAATTATTATGGCTTTTTTGTTGTGTTGTTTGTTTGTTTGTTTGTTTGTTTTTTGTTTGCTTTTTTTTAACAGTATGCTTTTAACATCTGGCAAGGGACTACAGATGAAAATTAGCCATTGGCTAACTCTGGTACATTTACAGAAGTGTTTATTAATGTATACTGTCCCTGTCAGAAAGTAAAAAAGAAGAAGAAAAGAAAAGAATACAATAGAATAGAATAGAATAGAATAGAATAGAATAGAATAGAATAGAATAATTTTATTGTCAACAAAGGTGGAAATTTGTTTTTGGCTTCACAGGAGGTACAGTATAAACAATACAATAATGAGATAAGTACAAAACATTACAATCAGTAGGCTGGCAAAACAGGGTTAAAAAAATCTGATCACTTTCAAACAGAATAGAGTAAACATGAATGTCTTAAAATCAGTATAAGATTTACCTATCAGCATCTCTATTCAAGTTTAAAAATCCCGCAGGAGTTCAGCAAGGCAACAGCGTTTGAAATAAAAGCTCTTCCTGAATTTGCACAGTGTATACAAGCTCTTATACCTACAGACCTAGCAGACCTGTGAATGCATGTTTTAGCAAGGAAACTATCTGCTGCTCACACACATCTCCCTGATAAAGCTGCTCACTCAAACACACACAAACACACACATGCATAGTCCACCCAAAGGACTCTCTACATCCCGGCTTATGCATATTTAATCAGATGTTTACATTCTTGTTCACTTTTCCCTGTTGATGTTAGAATGAGAGACAACTGGTGTGGTCTGCTGAGTGTTGTGTGTGTGCTGGGTGAGTCAGGGTGACGTGAAGAGAGGAAAGGCCAGGCCTGCCCGTCTCTGGGAACACCGACAGGATTTATGGATCTGTGTGCCTTGGGGGAGGCTGTACAATATCGTGTGAGTGTGGTGTGTCTGTGTGTGGTTGAGTGGGTGGATGGCTGGGTGGGAGGGGATTCCTAGGCACGGCCCATCCCCCGTTAGACTCTTTCTGTGTACTTCAGTGACTTTATTGGAACTTTTTATCAGCTATAATGTTACCAAAATATACTGTTGTGATGAGTTACATCTGCAGTTATAACTTCAAAACAGGTGTAATCAACAATACACATAATATACAAGATTATATGTCAATATATATATATGTAAACAAAAATAACTCCAAAATTTGAACAATGCAATATTAAAATCAATCAAGGACTAGTAAGAGCAGATGAGATGTTACAGTCCCCAGCATGTGGGTCAAGGGTCAAGGGTCAACTTTATTTGTCTCCAACGAGAAATTTGGCATGGGCATCAAGCTGCTGTTCCATACACACTCACATCCATTCTGCATTCAACCTCAATGCAGTTGTAAACACAATTAATAAAATATCAGCTAACATCCAACGCCATAATAACAATATTCAGAATATAAAAAGATAGAGATAAAAATAACCGTGGGGCCTGTAGAAGAATAAGGGATAAAAACCTTACATTATAATATTGATCGATTAATTCTTCAATATTATAATGTAGATTGTGTGTGTGTGTGTCCTTCTTCCTCTGCCTGTGGTGTCTGACTGTGGCCTGTGTAACCATGATCACACACCCCAGCCTGTCTGAAGCGCCATTATTGAATGAATAAATCACCTCCCCCCGCAGCCCCTTCCTACATTTAAGTCGAGAGAAGAGGCCTCCAGCCCAGATACCGGAGCCCATCGCCTCATGACGTAGCAGTACTCTGTGTCTGTGCGTGTGTGTGTCTGATTTATGTGTTTTGTCCAGACTCAGTGGGAGCAGGGAGTGTGGACTCCCACCTCCCTTCCTTCCAACAAAGCTCTCTAAAAATGTGTGTGAGAGGTTTAGGGGAGGTTCCCCCTGAGGAGAGGCAAATAGAATTAAGGAGCCAACTGGAGTCACCAAAACTATGCTATAGCTCCTCAGCTGACGGGAGCAGGAACACACACACACACACACACACACACACACACACACACCCAAGCCACTCAGCATTCCCTTATGTACAAATCCATTGCATGTGACTCCTGCTCATTTTTTCCCTTTTCAGATCTGCACATTATAAATTACACAGCTGCATGGAAACTGGAGAATAATTGATCTGAATCATCTTTTTTTGATACATTAAACACCCCGAGTGTGGCTAATTTGTGCCAGCAGTACTTCCTCTGGCATTAATCTCGCACATTTATTCTGGCCAGTCTTACTGCGGGCAGGAATCCACCAGGACATCTCATGTTGCATATCAACACGTCCATTTGTGCAGTGTGAGGCTTAAGTAGGTTAGAGGCAGGCATGCTCACTCCCCTTTCGTCTCCAAGCCCTCCAGGCAGTAAACGATTCTGTCAGAGAGGCTGCCGCTCGTTATCGACGCGCTCGCAGGCTGGAGGCTGCGGGCACCACAGCAGCTCCTGCACATAGAAACAGAAGCCAGCAGCAGCCCTCTGCCACACAACGCCGAGCAATGCAACAACGTGTGACCGCCTTCATTATGGATCGGCGATGATACCACACACCCTAACCCAACAAAGGAGCTCTGCAGCGAATCAGTATTGATCTCAGTATAGCACAGAGCGATTTACAGCTGTAGCGACGGAAATATAAGCTGCAAAAAATTAGAATGTAATGCTCCATATCAAGGCTGTAGCCATGGCGTCAACATTGGGGGGGGACCAAATCTACTCCCCCACCCCCCACTCAAAATTTGAAAACTTAAAAAAAACTTTTTTTTTTTGTTTTTGTTGATGCTCTCCAGTCATATCTTCTCCTCTCCTCTCGTCTCCTCTCCAGGCAATGACATGTGTTTTGTGTTTTGACTTGCCATTCTTCAAGCAAAGGATCCAAAGGCCTTTTTGCCCTTATCGTTAACACCGATAAAAGACTGACATATTCCTTTAAGGTCCAGTCTGTCCAGTTTCTCCTGCTGCACAGGACATATGTCCACATTATTCAGCCTTGTTTGACTCATCGATGATCTAGGCCATGTCTTAAGCCTCCTCAGGGCACTAAAACTCCTCTCAGTCTCTTGCTAGCTAGCTCGGGTAGCCAGTTAGCTTAACACTTAGCAAGGCTAATTTCCGAAGGGCAGGCTAATGTTAATTACTGAAACAAGTCTTTACCGACATTACAGCTGTAAATACACTTAACATCGACTATAAGTGCAACATCATGACATACAGAGAGACAGTCGAGATGTTGTGCTACATAAGAATCACGCAGCACAATAATTCCATATAACTACTGTATATAATTATTAATGTAATATTAAGTTTGTAGTAATATTACAACTTAATATTACATTAATAAATGTCTGTGAACATGAAGAATTCACAACATAACATAAACCACTATAATACTAGAACTGGTAGTAATAATAATGGCAATTTGTTAGGTTCAGTTACGATTACATTT
The DNA here is from genome assembly GCA_014773175.1 of Lucifuga dentata. NCBI lineage: Eukaryota > Metazoa > Chordata > Actinopteri > Ophidiiformes > Bythitidae > Lucifuga > Lucifuga dentata. Next base: position 28,717 of record VXCM01000116.1, read on the forward strand.
GCTAATGATTATTTTGGACAGCGGTGCGTTGTTTCCTGTCGTAGCATAGAATTTTTATTTATTTATATTTTTTTTACATCAATATATTGGGGGGACATTTTGAGCATATTGGAATATTGGGGGGGGGACATGTCTCCCCCAATATATATTATAATTATGGCCTTGCTCCATATTATGGATGTTCTCTCCACCATTCTTGGTAATTAATACTTGCAGCGCAGAGTCTCAAAATACACTTGAAAATTGCTGATTCGGAATGCTGCAGCTCGTCTGAAGCATTTTGCACGTGCCTTTATTTTCAAAGGTATTTTGAAACAGGAAGTACGAGAGTCTGGAAGTATGAGATGAATTTCTCTGCCTAAAAGGCTTTCATTCCACCATGCAGACGAGGTAGCTGGGGGGGTGGGGAGGTGAAAGGATTTGTGGATTCGGTTAGACCAGAATAACAACACTCAGATTAATGACCCCTGTGCCTCTGCAGCTCTGAGAATCAATGTTGCATTTCAGGAGTGTTTGTAGCTGGAATGCGTGTTTATAACACGTGTGTGAAGTGTATCTATGTTAGCGTTGGTGTGTGTGTACTGTATAAGCGATGTCCTTTTTTCTCCTCTCTGAAATTCTGTGACATTTACACAGAGAACCAGAGGACACTGGAGGGTCTGGATGGTTTATGGAGCTAAGTCATCTGACATGGATGGTCTATGTGCTGTACTGGAGCTCCTTGGCGTGTCTGAGTGGAGCTCTCAGCCATACGTGTGAGGGTGAATTCCATTATCTCCCACCAATCTCCTGATTTAACACGTTTTCTATCACGTTTATGACATTCCAGGCATTGCCCAGAATTCCACTAAAAGATCTACATATCATCAACTGAGCAACAAAGGAAACCACGGTGAGGATACATGGATGTAGAAATGATGAAGGAAAAGTTACCAAGGTCATATTATCAAGTCTGTAAGGAACAAAGAATGCCTGGTGAAACATACGGTTTATTTCATGGCAGCTAGTATGAATGAACATGAATTTTCATGTTATGATTTTGCCTTGCCAAGAAATCAGCAATGTACAATGTATCCATCCATCCATCCATCCATCCATCCATCCATCCATCCATCCATCCATCCATCCATCCATCCATCCATCCATATATCCATCCATACATACATCCATCTATTTTCCACTCTTTGTCTGGGTCATGGAGGCAGTATGCTAAGCAAAGATGCCCAGATATCCTGCTCCCTAGGAATGTCCTCCAGGTCTTCCTGGGTGGTCCTAAGATGTTCCCAGGCCAGATGGGATATATATAAATGCATCTATCTATCTATCTATCTATCTATCTATCTATCTATCTATCTATCTATCTATCTATCTATCTATCTATCTATATAAAGTAAAAACTCCCATTTATGACACATTCAAACACTTTATAATTCAGCACCATAAAAGTTTTTGATAAAATCTAAAGCCAATGTTCTGATCCATGTTCTGATCCACTGACCATCCTTTGACAGCTGTGTGTTGTCTCTCTCTCTCTCTCTCTCTCTCTCTCTCTCTCTCTCTCTCTCTATATATATATATATATATATTTATATATATATATTCTGGGTCTGGCCTGTGGTCTCCTGCCAGTTGGAAATGCCTGGAGTAGCACTACAGGTAGGTGCCAAGAAGGTGTCTTGATTAGATACCTGAACCACATTGGTCAGTATCTCTACCTGCCAAGCAGAAGACTGGAGTCTGATTTCCTGGTGACAAGAGGCACATGGAGCCCGGTCAGGCTCAGCCCAAAAAAAAACAATGTGGAAATGACACCATGTGGACCCACCATCCGCAAAGGAAGGTATAAGGGTTGGGTTTGCTGATTGGGTGGTAGGCAAAGGCGGGAGTGCCTAGTCAGACAGACCTGTGGCTACAGAAAATGGCTTTCAGACTAAAGTAAGACACGTTATAAGTCTGGATTGGGTTAAAGTGACAAATTCCAGTAAACTCCAAACTAGATGGAATTTGGTGTGTTCACAAAGTCTGCTGAACAATTCTGCAAGCACAGACCGGCACACTTAGTATGACTCAAGATCTGATGTGATGCAGAAAAATGCAACCAATCACATGACACTGTGAACCAATTACAGGCAGCGATGTGCTGCTGACTGTGAGAAGTTGATTTTATTAGGACTATCAAAATGACAGATTTACAACAAAAACACACCGCTGCACTTGGTTGTAAAAGCCACGGTGTGCATCTGCTAAAATATTTGTACATCTCCACACTTACAGAAAGGAATTCTGGATTCAAACCATCCCTTCTGGCGCTGATCTCTCTTCATGTATTTAGACGTTGTCCTCATGTTTCTGTTGATTTTCCCAGTCCAAAGACACGGTAGTTGCATTAGAAACTCTAAAATAAACCTGTGCATAGGTGTGTGTTGGCCCTGCGATAGCCTTGAGCTGTGGTTGTTAGGTATGGTAGGCAGAGTTCGACATTTGGGTGTAAAACAAATAGAACACATGATCAAAACAACATTAAATGAGGCTTTATTGACCTTGAATTGATGGACTTTGCTTGACATGAGACAACCCTGTTTGCCTGCTTTCCAGATTCTGCCAAATCAGTTGAATCACATTTTCCAGTAAGTATGAGACTCTCGTTGTAGTTTTTGTTATTTTACAGACTTACCTGTTGCTTTGCACACATTCTATAAAAGAATTTAGTCCGTTCCACGTGAGCAAAAGCAGCTGATCCGATGATGAAGCTGAAGACCACGCATGTAAACAACGACTCATTCTCAGAAACTCAAACATATGCCGCTCCTTTAGACCAAAGCAGTGCTAAAACGCTTTGTAATTCCCCATGGACGTCAGACCAGCAGTGGAAGTCTTGGAGGAGAGGAGGAGGAAGAGGAGGAGGAGGAGGACAGGCTGATAGCTGCAGAGCCTTCTGTGGGGGCGGGTCAGGACAAGATCAATGGGAGTGACAGGGAGTGCAGGAGGCAGCAGGAGATGTGAAGTAGGCCAATAAATAACATCCTAGTGAGACAGCAACTGCCCCCCCCCCCCCCCCCCCNGGCCCTGGGTGCACAATACACCTCTCATACTGGGCCTTCACTCACCTCTCGCCTCCATTTGTTGGACATTCATCTTTCAGCATGTGTGTGAGTTTGTTTTGGGGGTGGGGGCTCAGTGAATAAGGGTGAGGAGGGTGGTCTTCTATGTTTTTTACATTTTGTCCCTTCCTACATGCACCCGTGCAGCTCAGAGGTCTTGCCTCTGTGGTTTCGGCTGGTTTAAGCGTTAACCTGTTTGGCATCTCCTCTTCAGTCTGGCTGCAGCAGCTTCTCCTTCTGTCTGACAGCTGAAGTTTAGAAGCCAAGAATAACTGTGATATAATGCGGCAAATGTGAAATAAACTCTTTTTTTCTAGGAAATGTAGTTGATTTGTTTCAGTATTTTGTAGCTGTTTGCCATTGATGATGACTGACTGTTGCTTTTCATGTTTTCAGCAATTTTTGCTTTCTGTCTGTCAGTAGGAAATCTCAAAACATAATGGACTGATTTTGATGATATTTTGTAGATAAGTGGGTTCATTGGATCTTTAGGCAGATCTGAATCTGGATAGAGGAAGTTCTTTTATTTTTTTTGTGAGATTGCCTATTTCTCAAAAACTAAGACATCAGTCCTAATGAAATAACTCATCCTACGATGGAATATCAACAGGTATAATTTAGCCAAAATCCAGATATAAAACTGGATTGGTAGACTAAAATATATGCTCAAATATCATCATCAAATAAGATTGGAAACATGCATCTACCTCCTATAGCAAAGCCAAGGGTGGCGCTAGGGGTGGGCTTATGGGGCTTAAGCCTGGGATGTTTCCCATAAAGCCCCAGATCTTTTTTGTAATAGTGTGTTTAGAATTTCTGTAGCATTTTTGCAAATTACCCAAATTCATCACCAAGGCAGAACCACAGTGTTGTGACCGGATTGGTTGGACCGAGTTGGTGGACGGAAAGGACATTACGCACCAAGCTCCACTGTTTAGATCGCTGTAAAGGTTTTCATTTAAAAAGATTTTTAACTTCATATAACTTGTTAAATGATGTAAAGCGATTTGTTACATTTCTTAAGCATTTCTCAAAATTTGTATTTAGCTTTGGTAGATATAAAATAGCTTTGGCTACCTCATGCCTGGATTTTCCAGTGGAAATCTGGGCTAAGCCCTGGATCTGCACTAACCCCAGATCTGCCCCTGAGCAAATCTAATGCTGATTCAGCAGTGTACAAGCGTTTTTAGAATTTTTTCTTCAGTTTCAGATATAGATCCAGAGGAAGATAATGTCTGCAATGCTGTCCTATAATAAATTTGCATGATTTTTTTTTTTTTTTTTTNTTTTTTTTTTTTTTTTTAACACATTTGATATCAAGGTAATGACAGAAAACATCTGGATTGATACCGGCAAAAAACAAAAAACAAACAAACAAACAAAAAAAAAACATTAATCACAATATACTTGACTCAAAGCCTAAAATCTATAACTATACGCTATAGGATAGAGATGCCTGGGTGCTGTGTGTGTGTGTGCGTGTGTGTGTGTGTGTGTGTGTGTGTGTGTGTGTGTGTAATGAGGATGGAAGGGGCAGGGTGGGAGTTGAAAGATGTGCGGGTTGTGGTTTGATGTTTGGTGTCTGGGTGGACGATTGGATAAAAGTTGTGGGAAGGTGAGTGGGAATCTGGTGGATTTTGGGGTATTTTTTGTTTTTGTTTTGTGTAGTTTAAAGGACCATACCATCCATTTTGCATATTTGAGCCTAATATATTCAATTTTGATACACAAGGTTACTGACAATCATTTCCCAAAGGATAAAACTGTATTTCAGCTTTCCTGATGTTTGCAAAATCTCTTAATCTTTCAAAATCAAATATTCAAGTGATACACCCACCTTAAAAATCCATGTTCCGCCTGCTTATAGTTACGCAGCCTTATGAAGTCACAGTCATTTAAATTTTTTTCAATAAACGCAGGTCTTCTTTTGGGACTGGTGGAGACATACATTTACTCCGCTCTTTTTATTGTGTTTAAATCTTAAAATTATGAAAAAATAAAACCTAAATACACGTCTTGTTCATGATGATGGAATGTTTCAAGTATCATCAAGTTGATTTTAATAGCGAACCAAAATGAACTGAAAACCAATGGCAGTCTGGGAAAAAATTTTTTAATTCACCATTCCAGTAGTATGCTTTGGGAAATGATTGTCAGTAACGTTACGTGTATGAAAATTGAATATATTAGGCTCAAACGTGCAAAATAGATGGTATGGTCCTTTAATGATAGTTTTGATTGATTTGAAAATGACAGATCTGTTCCCTTATTTGATAGCAGAACAAAAGCAAATCCCCATGCTGGAAGGTATGAGCTGTAATTAAAAAAAATAATTATACAAAAAAAAAAAAAAAAAAAAAAAGCCTAAATCTGTAACATGTCATGAGCATGAAAGAGGAGATTATCAGATATGAGCCAAATCAAGATAACGCAGATATTTAATTACAGTGGATGAGTGGATTTGGTTTGCTGCAACAAAGGAGGCTGTGTGTGAGTCAGGTGCTTTTTCACCTGGACTCAGGAAATACACGATATGAGCGTCTAAATTCAGATATAGGATGTATAAGACAGCAGGAGGATGAGTGAGTGGACCTGGACCTGGACCTGAACTCAGACCTGCACCTGAACCACACCTCAGCCAAGATTATCACCAAGCATCAGAGTGTAGCCAGAGATCCCCTTTGTGGTTCACAGCTGCTGGCTTACACGACTGCCACACCATGATATGTCAGCGAGGAAGATGAGAGCGCAGGGAGCTGACAGCAAAGCGGCGTGGAGAGGGGAGCAGGAAGAAAGAGAATGTGAGGGGGAGAGAGATTCAGAGAAAAGGAGTGGGAGGTGGCAGACACAGTACATCTCTGTGGAACATTTTCAAAGTGCCAGATGACACTTCCTATCACTGTGAGGAGGGAAGTGGAGTGTGTCAGCTCTGGTGCTCTCTCACCCCCATCTTGCAGGCAGAGCAATTACTACTGACCCCCCCGNCACACACACACCCCACCCGCCACCCCTCCCCCTCTCCAGTTTAGTGAAATCAGCCTGCAGATCTGACTCATCGTTGGGAGTAATCGGCCTCCTGTACTGGCCCTCAGGAGCGTCAGTGGTTGTAGGAGGCTTAAAGAGCTCAGGAACGTGACTAAACAGAACAAAACTGTCTCCTTATCTTTACATAGGCAACATTACAATATCATGATTATTTTAGATTTATTCATATCTGGGGAATAGGAGTTGGATCATAGTGCAACCTGCAATGTTTACTGACCTACTTTTTTTTTCCTTGGGAATAATGTACAGTACTTTATTCCTTCTTTTAACAATATTCATCTTTTTGATTTTGCCCAAATCCAGATTCATCAAAGATAAATCAGTCCAAACATAAATGATCAAAATGTATGAAAACATGACATAATTGGAAAGATTGATCTTTCTCAACCAAGATCAAATGCCTTAAAGAAGACTGTCCTTTGGAATGACTTTCTATCCCACATTAAAAGTATTAAAAATAAATTCATTTTTAAAAGGAAATTAAAAGCTCCAGTCTGTGGCCTGGTTGTCTGTTCTTGGTTGGCAGAGGGTGGATCTCTGGGGTTGGAGGTCAGGTGTGGCTGTTTGTGTCATTTCTGATGTGTTTGGATGTTTTATCATGTGGTTTTAGCTGATTGGATTCTTTGTCATTTTTAATTGTTTTTTTTTTCTTTTTGACATGGATGTGTGATTTCATGTTTGACTGAATGGACCCCAGGAAGAATAGCTGTTGCTAAGGCATCAGCTAATGGGGATCCAATTTTAATAAACAAAAAAACATGTTGCTTTACTTTTAATGAAGTGGTTTAAAAATTAAGGTTTTCTTGTATTGTGAAATTTACATGGGAAGAATGTTTAATTTGCAGATTTTTCCTTTTTTTTTTCCTCAACTAATTGTTGTTGCTATTAGGGGATGATGGCGTCATATGTTTAATCATTGACTGTCTGAAACACAGGTGTACTCACACTTGTGTTTTACCTGATTAAGACTTTTTTAGTGCTGAAAACGTCATCATAAAATAAAAGCAAACTGTTATCATCACCTGCAAAGTATTTATAGTCATATGTGTGATTTCTGAAACTAACTCTCCATTACACCCACAGTTTTACATAAGTAGATGAAAAATGTTTTGCTTAATGGCACATCAGCAGTATTTGTCCACTTTTCCTCATCTGGTTCAGGAATTCGGACCTCCTCACATTCTCGTCTCACACCTAAAAGCTGAATCTTACAGTTTATTTAATGTTATGCAGGGATAAGCTGAAGTGAGCCGTGTCTGAGGAGCTGCACATACAGTGTGTGCTACATAAACCATTGTTCCACCAGCCCTGTGATTTGCACTAAAGGGGGTCTCAGTTTGTTGCCATGGCAACCTTTCAGTATAGATGGAGGTCTGTTTCTTTTCCAGTAGTGGTGATCATCGGCATCATTGGAGGTGCATCATTACCAAGCAGCCCCAGGGGCTGTGTGATCAGCGCCTGGCCTGGACATTAGTGAGCAGGAGTGATTTGGCCTTTATCGTGTGCAGGTCTGAGCCCCAATCAGCCTCCAGGGACTTCTTCATACCTGGATCATTTCTTCCCAGCATGCACAGCCTGCCTCTGCCTCTACGCATACAGCCCTGCTCATCACTCAGGTAACAACAAAGCCCTCACCGTGTTGATCCCCTCACAGTTGTCGTGTCAACACATGTAATGATTGTATCATCCCTATTTTCATATGGCTTCTCTATTCTTTGGCTGCCTCTTGTTCACAGTTCTGTGAAAAAGGAGAACATACAAAAAGCAGCCCACATCACCTCTCACTCACATATTTGACACTGTTCAGGGGCTTTAAAGACCCTCCTGAGGTAAACACTTACATGGTGGGAAGGCAGAAAGATGAAACTGACTCTGACAGCCCTAATCTATGCTTTTTCAGTGGAAATAAAGATATCAAAATACAGCCTGCACTGCCACGGGGGCTTCCAGCTGTAAACCTCTCACTCAGTTTCTGGATCACAGAGCTCGTGTTGTTTGGGTTTGAAAAGAAAAACACTTTGCCTGGTGTAAAACTGGAGTTTGAATAAAGGTGAATGGCAGAATAGGTGAAAAGGGTTATGCAAGTGCTTACGTCTGAGTTTTCTTCACAACACATTCACACAGGAAGGTGTGGAGTTTTTAATGTGCTGATTCATCCAGTCTTTTTGCCATGACAACTGCTGCCTTTTGATGTCTTCTACCTCTTCCTCCCTCCATCAGCTCTTCTTCTGACTCTAATGCTATAAAATATTCTCCTCTTAGTTCTGCAACAGTTTCCAACGGCCAGTTTTGCCATATATAAAACAATGGTTGTTTGCAGGGATGGAGTGATGTTCAGGCCAAAGGAATCAGCTTGGCCCATCTGTTCATCTCTCCATTCCCTCTTCCACTTCACCTTCCTTGTCTCACTCGTTTAGTGGTGAACATAGACTGACCACTGAGTCCAGTAGAGAGGAGATACAGGGTGTTCACCAAGGAGCGGATGGGAATTTTCACTGAGCTGGAAAATCTAGAGTAGTGGTGGGATTTCTTCAGAACAGGAAGGGTGATTTTGATACCACAGTGCCCCCTGGTGGACAAATACAACCAAGCATCGCGACCTCAGCAAGCAGTTGAAATCCTTGAAAAAGATTTGGAGGTGTGATTGTGTTTGTTACAACCAAATCAGGGAATGTATCTTTAAAAAAAAAACCCACCAAGTATGCATAAAAGACTTTATGAAAAGATTAAAGGGGAAAAAGATGAATTTGTGTATAAAAACAAAACACTTTATTACAATTAGGCTGAAAAAATTCAATGAAAACACAACTACTTTACAAGTACAAATGTTTTTCATTGTTATTTACAGTTTTTTTTTCCTTGACATCAATAAAAAAAGACATTTATGAGAAAACACAAAATACTAAAGTACATGTTTACAGTGTATTTGTTACAATAAAAAACATAAATGATGACTAAAGGAACGTGCATTACTTCCCACTCAGTATCTACAGACAACAAGGAAATTAGACATCATAAAATGGACGACGCATGAATCCTCCGACTCCACCGACCTCTCTTTCCTCACCACTAGGCCATAGAAACAGGCTATCTATGGAGTAATATGATTATCGATATGAAGGCATGACTGTTAATGTGAGCGATCTTATGAAAGCACTGGGCAGTAAATGTGGAAAAACGGTGGGGTGGGAATTTTTAAGGAACATTCTCCATTTCCTCGAATGATTAAAGATCAGAAGTAACGACGCCGATTCATCTGTACAACACCGTCCAGAATTCTGTGAGTCAAAGTGATTTCGGGTTCATTAGCGTGCAGCTCCTAGTTGCCTCCTCCGCTGGACTTTGCAGGAGCTTTGGCCCTCATGCCACCTTGGCGAGCTTGACTCTTGGTAGGCTGCTGAGCAGGCTGCTGCACAGGGGACTCTGCAGCAGGGGGCGCTGTGGGCTGCTGGGCGGGACTGTGAGGAGGAGGGGTCTGGATCTGGGGAGAGGCGGCTGCACTCACAACCTGCTGCTGGATGATCTTCTGCTGGACCACCTGGGCCGTTGCCGTTCCGGCGGGAATCATCTGCACCTGAGCAGCGGTCGACGTGGCGGCCTGTGTTAGCGTCACCGTCTGAGGCTGGATCTGAGCCAAAAGATAACAAAATAATCCTTTACTTCCTGTGGCCAAGGTTTATCAGTATCTTCTAATCATAAGCCTAGACCCAGCAAAGCTCTGCCTGAGCCTGAGGGTTATAAGAGGATAAAATGGCTGTGATATAATCTTAGGGACAAACTTAATCACACTCTAAAGTGATAAGCAAATCAGAACCTCCTCCCAGGAGTACTTCAGTCTCAGAACCCTACCTGCTGAGGAGAAGACACTATTTGTTGAATGTTGGCCACTGTGGGTTGCTGCTGCACAATCTGTGGGAGCTTAGCCATCTGATAAAAGGAGTAAACAAGTAAATGTCAGATAAACCCTAAAAGCCTCCTATTTACCAGTAAACATTAGTTCAGAGACAGCAGGTGTCAGCGATGTGATCTACCTGGATTTGCTGGGCTCCAGTGGACTTCTGAGGCTGAGCGATGGAGGTAGTGAAGAACTGGGTCTTGATCCCTGGTTGGAGCTGGGTGGTGGCAGCGTAAGTCACTTTCTGCTGCTGGGCAGACTGAGCTGCCTGCACCGTCACCTGCTGGGTGCCAATCTACCGGACACAACAAAACAACAGTCAACACGGTCACGCCATCATTTCATTTTAATTATCCTTCTAACGTTGTCAAGGTCCAATAAATTTCCAAAGGACTAGTACACGGTGGTAAACACACTTTTTTTTGTTGTATTTGCTGTTGTAGACAGAATGATTCCTACTATCATAATGAATTGTTGCTGTTACCTTCTGCTGCACGGTCGGCTGTCCCTGCTGAGACTGGCCTGCCTTCTGCGCTGCGGCTGCAGCCTGAACTGCTGCATTCTGCTGCTTCTTCATCTGATTCAGCAGCTGGACCTGCATCTGGGGGAAGGGCTGCGTCAGCACGGGCCCACCTGACAGAGAGGAAGAACATTCATGTAACCAGGACATGGAAATTGGAAATGAAAAGTGTGATGTTAAATAACAGTCCCTGTAGTTACAGAATGCAGGAACAATCATCAGCAAATAGTGTCATCCTGTTTTGCTCTGTAGCGCCCCCTTATGCTGTTTTGTACTTTTAGACCAGGTTTATACTTCAGGGTTTAGTACGCATACACAAATGGCTGCTATGCATGTACTGTATTCATTTGAATTGCTGGCTGTGCCAGTCCTCTAAAATTTATGCTATGTGTTCACAGGATGCAACACCGACCAAAATCATGGGGCAGCAATGCTGACTTTTGTCACGTAAGCTGCTGCTGCTGTTTAAGCAAAATGCCTCCATTGTTGCCATCTTTGTTTATACTGTTTAGCATTTTATTTATTTTTTTAAAGATATTCTTGTGCAGACCAGGGATGATTTATGTTTTGCTCACCTAACTGCCCCCCTGGTGAATAGTATTTAATCCTCCAGATTGATGCGAGGTACGCAAGCGAGTACATGAGCAACACCAGTGGCATATGTGTAGACACTGTCTGGTCTAGATACAATGTCAATCACTTTGTGGCTTGTTATGTTGAAAACATGTTTGAGCCAATCAATGACAGTGGCACCGGCACACGCTCGACTTTAGCTAGACTTGAGTCTGTTTTAAGTGACATGGAGAAGGAAGCAGACAGTCAGCTTGATGCGGCACCGTAGCGGAAAACAGCTAATAAGACTTCTTTACTCACCTGTTTTCTGGGCCTGGCCAATAGCAACACTAATTCCTGCTACGGTGACTGGCAGTGTGGTGACACCAGCAGATGAGACCACAGCTGGAACAGGCACAGGGGGCTTAGTGAGCGTTACCTGGGCCGTCTGTGCCGCCTGGGCCTGGATCTGACCCTGAGTGGGCACTCGAGTCTGTGACAGCAAACAATCAAAGTTAGTGCTGCACCTAACTGAACCATGAGCACTGAATGATTTGTCTGGACATGAGGAAGTGGCCTTGCTATACTTGTAACTTGTTAAGTTCAATTTATTTATGTAAGTAGATTGTCAATAATGTTATTAATCTCATCTTTTGGTTCCTGTAGTAAGGAGGTCACACTGGACGCGAAACTACCTGGATGTTTTGTTCTATTATCAGTGATCTGTGCTCCAAGTTAAATACCTCTAAACTTCACGTCACAACTTTAAGTTGTATCACAAATGAAAAACAGAGGCAAACAGAGCATTAGTTGTACTAGTTGCACTTGAGCTCTAATAAAATTGAGAAGTTAAAGAAGATATGAGGCCTCCTGGTGTGCAGTGAGTGACATTTAGATTGGTCATTTTGTGGGTTTGCTGTCATCAGCAACTGGGAAGGTACACTCTTTGTAGGCTGTGCACAGAGAAACTCTACTGGCTTTAATGAAAGAGACGTAACTCTCCTTTAAAATTGAATTGTAGGTGAACTTTGTTTAATTTGACTAATGACAACTAACGAAGAGGAACAATTGTATTTAGTCAGAATGTGTACATGGTCCAACATATAACACTCCACTCTCTTACCAGTCTGGCCACCTGCAGGTTGGCCACGGTGGGGGTGGCTAGCACGGCTCCTGTTCCGGATGTTCGTGCAACAGCTGCCAGCTGGGTATTGGCTTGAGCGGCCTGGACGGGCTGCATCTGGCCGGCCTGCTGGGCTGCCGCTGCCTGTTNATTGGCTTGAGCGGCCTGGACGGGCTGCATCTGGCCGGCCTGCTGGGCTGCCGCTGCCTGTTGGCCCTGAGCTGCTGCTACCGCTGCAGCTACCTGCTGCTGCTGCTGCTGCTGTTGCTGCTGCTGAGCCAGCTGCATCTTCTGTTTCTGTAACTTCAGCAACTCCTGTAAGCATACAGTTTGCACATGTTCAACTACAAACACACACAAAACACAATGACCACTGGAAGAAAGAACTGAATCAGAATGTTCTCATTACTCAAAAACTTTCATCAGTTACAGCTGCTAAAGGAAAGTTCCGGTATCTGCAGCACTGATTCACTTTTCTTAAACTGACATTGCATTTTGTACAGATGCTGTGTGAAAGATGTGGGTGGAGTACCTGGGATTTGCCTCCAGCTTTGATCTGTGGTGAGGTGGCCTGCTGTTGTTGCTGCTGCTGGAGCTGTTGCTGTCGCAGCATTTGAAGGTGGGCCTGGGTGAGAGGCTTTCCTTGGGGTAACTGCATACCTGTGGCTGGGCAGAGGACAGGACACTCATTAGATCTGTCAAAAAGTAACAACTACTCAATTGCTAGCATGTTTGGTCCACTACCTTGTGTGACCTGAGTGACCAGTGAGCGGGTTTGTGACTGCACCGGGCTCAGGGTGGTAGAAACAACTGCAGAGGCAGTCACTGGGGTAACGGCTCGAACACCCTGCCCTGTAGCTATGGCAACAACTTCAGTAGGGGCAGCAGCAGCTGGAACAGCCCTCTGTGCATGGACCACCTGGGCTCCAGCTGCACCAGCAGGCTGGACAAACGACAAGAGCAGTTAAATGAGCACAGGCTCCAATGCTCACAATGATCATTCTGTCTATGGGGTGTAATGGCTGTCTATTCTATCAGCTTCAGCCAATCCAGAGGCTATTTGTGTAATGAATTGCTGTTTCTCAGTAGTAGGCTGAGTTCAACCAGAGCAGCAGTGAGAAATGAGTATGACTCACTGACAGGGTGCCTGGTATGACTGAAGATGCCAGGCGTTTGTTGGCCTGGAAGGGACTTGGAGGAACTCCAGCTACTGTGTTCATGATCACATTTCCCCCTACTGTGGCTGGAAAGAACAAAAGAGAAAAGAATTAACTCTTGGAACGCCAACAGAGCTTGGTAATGTGAACATATGTGTATCATCTTACCAGCCTGGATGGTTGTGCCCACAGTAGCATTTTTTATGGCTCCAGCCTGAAAAAGATGAGACTTCAATTAAGAGCCTTTTTACTAGGTAAATCAAACTAGTGCATTTTTGTGTATCTCGCTATGGAACAGTTTTGGTGGAAAACTTTTTTTTCTCTCTCTCACCAGAACAGCTGCATTGGGAACAGCAGTAGCTGCAGTGACGGCAGCAGCCTGAGGGACGCCTGCAGCCTGAGCCTGGCCGGCAGCAGGAGTCTGGGCCTGACCCGGTGCAGCCTGGGCCTGTGGAGCTCCAGCCTGCTGCTGTGCCAACTGCTGAGCCTTCTGCTGCTCTGCAAGGGCCTGATAAGACACAAACGTAATGCATACCATTCTAAACACATTCCAGCATTTAGTGGGCCAGTCCCTATACTGCGACATACCAACATAATGCTGCGTTCGACAGACCTCGGAAGTTGAATTTTTCCCAGTTGTAAGTTCCAACTTCCAACTTCAAACTGTTCCAGCCAAATGTAATCAAAAAAAACATGGCTGAACACCAATAAATACTGTAAAATTAATTAAACATTGTAATAAATGCTAACTAAAGTAAAGNCTGAACACCAATAAATACTGTAAAATTAATTAAACATTGTAATAAATGCTAACTAAAGTAAAGTTATACTCGAGGTCTGTTGAACGCAGCATAACTGCACTTAAACTTGCTTTACCACAGAAACAGTATGAAAGTATTCATTCCAGCCTCCGACTATATCAGTTGTCAGAATATTTGAGATTATCACCTTTTTCTCCTTGGCAATCCTTTCAGCCCGCTGAGACGCCACTTGAATGGGAGGTAGGGGCTTGTCGTAGCTGATCCCACTGAAGAAGACAAAGATTTTACTCTTAATCATTTACTTTTGGGGTTGAGGTGTTGATGACAACAGCTCAGATGTCACTGTGAGACAAACCTTTCTGCCAGGACAGAGGCATGTTTGGGATTCTTCTGGAATGGGTTCATGCCCAGCCTGTGAAGAGTATAAACTTAGTAAGTAAGTACATTTAAAAGCACGATAAAATTGAGGTGTGTATCATTTTCATTTTCAGATAACTGCACGGCTCTGAGGTAGTAGCCTAACTGCTGACAATGACAGTGATAACTCAAAGTAAAGGAAGGGATTGCCACAAATTATGAGTAAACAATGGTAATATTTTGCTAGCTAGTGGTCATGGTTTTATCAGGATGATCCATGAGGAAGGAAAAGACAAACATCTGAGCTCTGGCATAAGAAATGGACTTGGACATTATTTTGTGACAACGGCACAGCATGACAATCAGGTTTGGGCTGTGGTTTGTAGTACCACAATAAAGATTAATGTGCATATTCTATATAAATGATCAAGGACATCAACACTCAATAACTCAACATTATTATGAAAAATTGCTGACATTTTGGAAAACATTTTGGTACTTTCTCTTTAATCAATTTACCAAACTGAGAGTTCAAACCAATAAACTCGCAATAAATAGCCAAAAATTCATTGCTTACAGTGGTTTGATGGGTGGGCTCCTCTTGCTGGCAATGATCTTCATGAGTTCAAAGCGGCTGTTGTAGAGTTGAATGTGAGTGGCGTTATCATCCTGTGTGTAGATCTGACAGGTCCGTAGAGGACGGCTGTTCTTAGACTGTTAAAGGGTGAAAACATGCACACGTCAGCTGAGAAATTCAACAGCGCTTTGATATTTATCAAATATAAAAACCAGAATAGAGTACCTTGTATATGCTCTTGGTTTTCTTCTTGGGATTGGCCTCGTACACCAGCTGACGAGGGTAAGAAACACAGTTTGAGTTATGAAGTACAGATTGGCCATGTTAGCAGCACAGTGTGGTAAATTTGCATTCGTTACCTTGCCCTCTTCTCTGGGAATGATGACGTTCTCGTAGCGGCTGCGACACTGTTTGGGCGAGCGGTAGATGCGGCTGCAGGAATTCACCACATCGCTCACTAGATCCCAGTTAGGCGTATGCGCAGGAGACACGATTGTCAGGTTCAGAGGCAACTCCAGCAGCTGCTTCACAGCCTGTCAGAGAGGAAGCAGTGACACGCTTAATACACGTAAACTATGCTGCATTTCATCGACATGCAGTTCAACAGAGCTTGGAGAGCTGACATCGTCCGTGGAGCCTGTACCTGAAGCAGAGCCCAGTCCTCGCTGATGAGCCACTCTGGGTTGTCCTGGCCTGCCTCCATGGCAGGTTTAGCCAGTGAAGGGAGGGGCTTGGCAAAGGGTGCCTGCTGCTTAAGGGAAAAGTTCTTTTTCTGATCCTTGCCCTCGCGGCGAACTTTAAGCATGCTGGCCTTTTCAAAGAGGGAACGTGGAGGAATGACCGTCTCCCCATGGCCTTTCTTTTTCTTCCTGGCTGCTGCTGGACAAAAAAAACAAAAAAACAAAACACTTCAGTCAAAACAGAAATACCAACCAACTCTGCAATGACATCTCAGAATTTAGATTGATTCACCACACCATATCAATACTAAATACATTTATCTACCTATTCGGAAAAGATTTTTTAAAAAGTCTTTTATCTCTTTTAACACATCTATTCTACTTACATTTTAAATCCTAAAATGAGAAATGTAAAATTGCAACAAAGCAAAACTTGTTCTCAAAAAGTAGAAGAACAACTTTTAGAGTGACAAAACATATTCTCAGTACAGCAGCTGTAAGCTATATACTACTAAAGCAATGGACGACATGATGAAGGCCTTAAAGGACCATGATGAAGGCCTTAAAGGATCGTGCATGTTTGAGCCTAATATATTAAATTTTCATTCACGTAATGTTACTGACAATCATTTCCCAAAGCAGAACATTGAAACTGGAACACTGGAACAGAGAACTAAAAAATTTTTTTCCCTACCTTCCAGACTGCCATTGGTATCAGTTCATTCCAGTACGCCATTAAAATCAATTTGTTGATACTTGAAACGTTCTTTGGATAGGTAATCCATCATCGCGAACAACACGNTAAAATCAATTTGTTGATACTTGAAACGTTCTTTGGATAGGTAATCCATCATCGCGAACAACACGTATATTCAGGTTTTTTTCAAAGTTACATAATTTTGATGTTTAAGCACAAGAAAAAGCACAGAGTGATCTGAAAATGCACTGGGAATATAGTCCCAAAAGAAGACCTGCATTTATCGAAAGATTTAAAGACCATGACTTCATAAGGCTGCATAACTATTAACAGGTGAAACATTGATTTTTAAGGTGGGTGTATCGCTTGAATATTTGATTTTGAAAGCTTAAGATATTTTGCAAAATACCAGGAAAGCTGAAATACGGTTTCATCCTTTGGGAAATGGCTGTCAGTAACGTAATATGTATGAAAATTGAATATATTAGGCTTAAACATGCATGATCGCCAGTATGCTCCTTTAATGACAAATCTTGCCAAACCTGATGGGTCCATTTTGAGTCTCTTGTGCTCCTTGCGTATGTAGATAGGAGGCAGTTTGGACTCTGGCATGGGCGTTGTGTCATACATCAGACACATCACAGAGTCAAGGTAGATGTCATTGTCGTCCTGTGGCGGTGTGGGTGGAGTCCAAAGCTGTGTTGAAAAATTACAAGTTAGGACTGGACGTAATAAATAAATGTGTAACTGACGAGTTCAGGGAGAAATTCTATAAATTTCAATAAGCACATTTGTAGCCAAAAAGACAATATGGCAGATTTAGTTGTATTTCAGTTGTGCAGAGGGAATGGAAGGGGAGGGTCTGTCGCTTACAGGCATGATTTCTGTGTGGCCATCCTCCGCATCAAATACATACTCCTGTTGAAAAGAAAATGTCACACAAGAGTGTCAGGCACTTATACACACCATTTCATATTTGGTCAGCAGAAATCACAACAGCTACCTACCATGTTGTAGGCATCCTCCCTGGTATAGGTGAAGAGATCTTCATCTCCCTCCATGAACAACTGCTGCTCCTCCTCTGTCTTCAGTTTCTGCAGCTGCTGGAGCTCCCAGCTTTTCTTAGAACACTCCAACTGCTCCTGAGAAAAGCACAAATATGTATCACTTAGTCCATGTGAGGATTTATATGGTCAAACTAAAACCACTGATTGAAAGTTTAACAACAGATCTTTGTTTCGATGACAGTTTGTTACCTTGAGTGTACTTTCATCCGCACTGATGTGAAGGTACTCCAAGTAATGCAGTGCATACCGCTCAATTGGTGTGAGCTGTATGAGGAGTAAGGATCATGAAAATATAAAATTAGCATAACCAAAACAACTGATTTTCAACTTAATTTCTTATTCCCTTGTTAATGAAAATGGTTCAGGTACCTGCTCCATGACTGCATTGAGTTCCTCTATCTGACCAGGTTCTTCTTTCTGCATCTCCATCTCCACGTCCTCCTCTGTTGCCTCCCTGTCTGCTAACTCCTGCTCCTCCTGCTTCTGCTCCTCCTCTGGCACGGCATCCAGGTTTATGCTATGGAGAGCCTGGATGTAGGGTCGAGCCACTCGGGGAGAGATGGACTCAGAGGCTGATGGCTCCTGGTGAAGCACCACATATTCCTCCACCTTCTCCCCAGAACCTGCCTCCACCTCAAAGAGATCGTGGATTGTCCGCTAGAAACAAAACATCAGGGTCAATTAACTTATTGAGCTGTTATCTCAGTATAGCAATGTGTCTTGGTTCCATGGGTGAAGAAAACATCAACTCTCAAATTTGACACTATCGACTCACTATAGACAAGGAACATAAAGTACAAAGTGACCAAAAAATTAGTAAAAGAAATGCAAAGACAGTGCGCCAGTGGATCTATCTTACTTGTGTGAGGAAAGCCAGAGTGTAGTCGGTGCCCTGAGCCGCCACCTCTCTGATCAAGTCCTTAGTTCCATTTTTCAGTAGCTTCTCTTCAATGGAATTCCCACTCTCCAACCTGGGAGATACACAGTAAGGATTCCTTCAAAGTCCACAACAGGATGATTCAAAGGTGAACAAGACCAATAGTCTAAAACACAACACATGTATTAATAACATCACCTGTATATGTGTATATCCTTGGAGCGTCCAATTTTGTCGCACCACTCTTGGGTGCGTGCGTCCATGCTGGGATTGAGGTCTGTGTCATAAAAGATGATGGTGTCGGCGTCAAAGACGGTTCCTACTGCAGAGCAGCAGCGGTTTGTCAGGATACTGCAGAACACCTGCCTGTTCCTGTTGAACCTCTTCATATTCTCCTGCAGGGAGGAACAAGAAGTCTATTAACAGACTGACATCGCCTACAGGAAAAGCTGCTGGCTTGCTTTGTGAATTATACAAAACGGAGAATGTATATTTTGTATACAATGTGTAATTTCCATGTGTTGTTCATCTTACACTCCACACGTTCCCACTGGTTTATTAAAGGACCATACCAGTCATTTTGCATGTTTGAGCTTAATATATTCCATTTTCATACATGTAACGTTACTGACAATCATTTCCCACAGCATACTACTGGAACAGTAAATTAAAATTTTTTTTTCCTACCTTCCAGACCACCACTGGTTGCAGTTCATTCTGGTATGCTATTAAAACCAACTTGTTGATATTTGCAATGATGGATTACCTATCCCAAGAATGTTTCAAGTATCAACAAGTTGATTTTAATAGCGCNTATTTGCAATGATGGATTACCTATCCCAAGAATGTTTCAAGTATCAACAAGTTGATTTTAATAGCGCATCAGAATGAACTGAAACAAAAGGTTGTCTGGAAGGTAGGAATTTTTTTTTTAAATTCACTGTTCCAGTAGTATGCTTTAGGAAATGACTGCCAGTAACGTTACTTGTATGAAAATTGAATATATTAGGCTCAAACATGCAAAATGGCCAGTATGTCCTTTAAAGTTTCATTTTTATCTTTATCATCCATTTTTGATGCTGTGACCAATTACTTTTCTGTATCTTTTTCCATTTCCAACAACAGCAGTGAGGGAAGAGAGCAAGATAGTGTGTGTGTCCCCGTGCTGAGTCAGAGTGCTGCAGTTGCTGGTGTTAGATGAGGAGGAAGACAAAAGCAGCTGAGAGAAAATGAAAAAATGCTGTCTAATTGTTAAAGTTACCAAGTGAATATGCTTCAGTCAAAAGAAAAAAAAAAAGCCTTAGCACACAGCATGTAAATAAAGCAAAAGGACAGATATAGATAACCATCACAGTATACACTTTATCCTGAGAATCAAAAACCATTCTGTTTTTTATGTATACATCAACATCATCAAGTTACATAACAATGGTCATAATATGCTACCATAGCTAGCTAGCACATTCCTATGATTGGCAGTGTAGCAATAGTGAGCCCAGTGTTCACAGGGAAAGCACCTTCTGGCAGATGAAAACAGGTCATTAGCTGCAATCTCTGGAGGACAAAGAGCCAACAGACCAGCCTCAATAGCTTTTTTGCTGCTGAAGTTTAATCCTGACTGATGACAGAAGGAATTAACTTCAGGATGACAGAAAGCAATTTATACTGCAGGGCTGGAAGTGACCTTTCTCACATGACCTATAATTCTTGGTCTCATAAGACTTTTGTGTCATATGACATATTATGTTGCCGATGTAAAGACTTGACCTGCACAAGTGCAAGATGGATAATACGCAGTATTAAGCACTGTCTCAGGAGGTGAGACAGGAACAGGAGAGCCAGTTTACTCTCTGTTCTCCGCAATACATGGTAGCCTACAACGGATCCACCACGTGACCTATGTCTGGCTGCATTGCAAAGCACAGGTGTTAATGATGGATTTATTATATTTTGTTGTTTTTGGATGTTGAGGTCATTAAAATGGTGGAGATTTTACCTGTCGTTCCTCAGGAGTGAAGTTTTCATCCACTCGCACGTAGGTGAGTTGCCTGTGGTCGAGGAAGATCTCCAGGATGTCCAGCATCTTCACCATCTGGGTAAAGATGAGGACACGGCGGCTCTCTGACCTTAGCTTCTGCAGCAGAATGGCAAGGGCTTCCAATTTACCTTTTGATAAGAAAAATATGAAAGTTCAGGTCATTTTCCTTCACAGACCTAAACAGATATTTGCCTTTGCCTCTTCCACTCCTTTATTCCTATTCTGACTTTCATGTAATGACAGCAGCATCACCGTGTCCTGATCTGCTCTCATTTGTTGAAGTGTGCAGTGCACGTTACAGTGGTTAGGTTAACTTATCAGTTGTGCAGTCCCAGCATGTTGCATGTGAATCCAGGTGAAAACTGTGCTGGACTAACCTGAGTCCATTTGCATCAGCTGTAGATCAGGAAAGTGGAAGAGGTGTCTGGATGCCAGGCGGTGGACATCATCACTGTGAGCTGCAGAAGCATCCTGAAGCCTCCGCCTAAAGGACGTCTGTTGAAGGCGGTAGGAAACTGAGGGATTGGCTACATACATTTGAGGAGGTGGGGCTACAGCTGCAGGCACCACACATAACAACCTGAAAGATCACAACAAAGAGTAGATCTTCAATGGCTTGGGACAGTGCAACCTGACAAATATTTTCTGATGTTTTCAAACATTTTCAAGCCAAGACAGTCAAGAATCAGAAACATCAATTTAAAGATGCTCATAACACGAAAAGGGTGATTCAACACTGAGCTCTACCTCTTGGCGAGGCTGTTGGCAGCCTCCAGTCGCTCCTTGACAGTGAGCAGGGTGGACCGCAGTGTAGTGGTGGTGGCAACACAGGTCCTCTGAGCTCTGAAGCAGCTCTCCCTGCCCACCCACCTCCAGCCCCCAGCAGTTAGAGCAGAGTGAGCAGGTTCTGAGCCCACAGCGCATGCCTGCAGCAGGTCTGAGCCATACAACACCCTGCGGCTACAGCGCTTCTCATTGGTTTCAAACAGGCGGCGCAGACGCTCCTTCATCTGCCGAGTCTTGTCTTCTGAGGACTCCTAAACATTAAGAATGAGAGACATGAAGATGGTATTAAAGCCTCTGCCTATCCACTGCAAGTAATGAAGAGTGAGTTTACATACATGCTGTGGCATGTTTTGACCTTAGAAACATGATAAGAAAGTGGAACGAGTCAGTAAAAAGACGACTTATTTTGAAAGTGGGGTGCTGACCTGAGGTCCGGTATGAGCTGGAGCAGTGGGCTTGGTGGGAGCTGCTGTGGCATTTGTGGTCACAGCCATGGCTTTAAAAAGAAATGAATGAAAGGATGGATTCTGTTATTAGCAATAACAACAATGTTTAGTTCTGTAAAGGCACCGTTAAGCCTAGAGCGCTTATGAGCCAAATCAAAAATCCAACTTCAACCAGTAGCATGACAACCAGTATTCGCTGATGAACCAAATAAGCTTTGATTCCTTATAAGCTAAAAATAGCTAGTACTGTTTTGAAAGACTCAGAACAGTAGTGCAGTGATCTTCTTAGAAAAAGCAGGAAGAATGTAGAGAAGGAGCATAATTCAATGGGCGTATGGTAGCAGTTTATGTCCAACAAAATTTTGACGTGAACTGTATAATAAATAGGTGCTGACTGATTTTAGTAAAGCAGAGATGGATATTTATAAGCTTAAAATTGCAATATCTTTACAGTGGAGAAATCACCTTGTTGGGCTGTTGATGAGACAGGGTGAGGTGTGCTAGGTGTAGCTGAGGAGTTGGAGGCAGGGACAGCTTGCGGCATTGTCTGCATTACCATGGGGCTCTGAGGCCTGAGGATCTGCTGCCCTGGAGCAGACACAATCTGCAGGATGTTTCCTGGAAATAACATGTAGCAACCATTATATTGCTGCTTATATTGGCCAATAAAAGCATGCTTGCATATTATTATAACTATCTAAAGAACACCAGCTGCACTAAAACGTTTGAAGATAATTCTTATTCCTGCTTACATGCATTATATATTATGGTTATCTGTGATTTATTTAAGCAACTGCAACTTTCCCCACAGACCTGTAACTCGTCAATATTACAATAACAAATAAGTAAATATTGCAACATTAACACTACTCAAATAAAACTTTAAAATTACATTTTGCTATTAAAACTCTATTCAAAATGTTTAATCATTTGAGCACTTGCTGACAACAAGAATAAGCATCAATAATTATAAAGGTCTACTTTGCTACATAAGAATCCTCAAATGTCAGGTGAAAAATGGATGAGGAAGGAATGGAGAGAAAGAGAGAGACAGAAGATGGAGAAAGGTCAAAGAAAAGTGGGATGGGATATACATTACCGAGTGTACCTTGAAGCTGCAAAGGCTGTCCTGTGGTGAGCTGGCGGAGTTGGCTAGGGGACAGAGTGAACTTGTTGCCCTGAAACTGAAGAGTAACAGGGGTTTCTGGCTGGGAGATGCGATTCTGAGCCCCTGCTATGTTGGCCAGCTGGGCAATCTTCACCACATCCCCGCCTTAAATAGGACGGAAGAACAAACGCATCATTAAAATTAATTAAAACTATTGATAGTTACATAAATAGAAAAGTCGCATCAGTTAGTTTCAGGGTGAAACAGAAAAAAAGACATGCAGTACCAGGGTGTGTTAATTGGTGGAACGAGCATAGACGCCCTCCACAACAGAACCATAGCAGCTTGTATTTTAAAAACCCTGAAGGGGAGAAAAAGGCTACAAGGGCAGTTTTTAGGTGAGACAGAGACTTGAAACATACACATTCATTGTAAAGCACTGCACCTGGACCGCACTTGACCGCCTTTTCAAGGCAACACACTGGTCACAGTGAAATCTCTTTAGGGATGTTAACAAAAAAAATTGATATGCTGTCAATATAAAATTTTTCAGTATAAAATAAAATTTTTAAACACATATTTTAGCAATTTTGGCTGAAAAAAAAAAAAGAAACACCCACCATGAATAATTATTCATTAACCCTATCTGATAAATTAAACACTTTCAAGATGTTACATTACCCATCAGCACCCAATGTCTTCTCTGTATTGTAGAAGTGGACATTTTGTTGACTCTCATTCTGCTGTGTCTTAATGTCTGGTGCTGCCAGATTTCTATTCAGCAAAGATCCTTGAACTTCAATTTATTGTGCCTTATTAAAGGCAGGAAATGGAACTGGTTTAGTTTAGGTCAAGTGTTTGTTATATACAGTGTTCAAATAACATTTGACTGGCAGTGTACCAATACATCAAAAGGTACTAGATAGCATCAGTAGCATGGAAATTTTGAATTCTTTGATTGTATGTTTAAGATCAAAATATCAATTTTGGTCAGAATAAACCTGTACAAATATTATGAGTAAGGTGATAAAATGCGCTTAGACTTTGTAAAGTAAGCAAATGAATGTTTTAAATTGAGTATCAGAAACAACATGTTTCTCCAATGACAAATATAAAATTTTAAATTATGAAAAATAGTAAGATCATTTTGAAAATATGTTTGACATTTTGACTTGTTCACATCCTGTGTGTGTTGTCGCTGAAAAGGTTTCTCTGTTTACACTGAGGCAGAGACAGTTGGCAAATTGTGGGATCATTTCTACATGCTTTACAGCGATGTTCACCATCAGAACCAAATAATAACATCAGCAAAAAAAAAAAAAAAAAAAAAAAGAAGCTGGGATTTCTTCCTGCAGCTGGGCTGATGCAAGAGACAAAAGAACATTAGTAAACTGGGAGAAAAAAAAAATCACAATTAAAGAACAAGGGAAGAACATATAATTATGTTACACTGTTGTGATGGGTGAAATAAAAAAGTGGGGTTTTCAAAGTGTACATGCAGGTTTTGAGAAAGAAACTGGGGAATGCTGAGGCTGTGGAGATGCTGCTGATATGGCTACAGATCTGTTTTCAGGGGACCAATCAATTTGATCAGTAACTACTGATACATGTTAGAGTATCTATGCTTCCTTTGACTAAAATATCAAAAGTTCTGAACCACCAGTGCTGTTAGTCCACTTTAAAACAATGAATGTACAAAGCCATTTCTGTAGAAGTGTGAATACTGAACACACATCAGCAGTGCCCCGAGGAAAGGCCTCATTATAGAGCAGCCCGCACTGTTGTGCCAGAAGTGAAGGGAAAACGCTGAAAAGGAGGGGAGGGGAGGGGAGGGGAGGCCACTTACTAGGCAAGCGTGCCTGGGCCTGGGATGTAAGAACCAGCCTCTGGGACAATAAACTGGGTTGGATGGCATGGCTGGGGGCTAGAGGTGGTCTGGGGACCTGTGTTATGCCAGGCTGGATGGGGGCTATAGAGCCCACAACTGCCCCAGTCAAAGTATGGCCCACAGCCACAGGAGCAGCCCCCAGTACATGCTGCCCAAGGCCACTGGTCCCAGAGGAGGCTACAGTGTTGCTGCTGCTGGTGCTGCTGACAGAAGAAGTAGTCTGGGTTCTCTGAGTGGCTGTTCCAATGGCTGTGAAGTACAAGGCAGTTGGGCACGGGACTAGAGTTAGGGGTGACCCAATAATCAGTCATGCCATCAATATTTGTTATTCATTTAGCGCTTATGGGCCAACACAGTAAGCAAGAGGCCACTGCTACTTGAAAACACAGAAAATCAGTTTAATCTCTGCAAACAGATACACACAGGGGTTTAGTATTTAGAATGATTTTGTTAAGTTCAAAGGACAATACCAGCAATTTTGCATGTTTGAGCCCAATATATACAGCGGTGCATTTGACCTTTAGTATTTGAAGAACTCAATATACAATAAATTATGCAATAAGCTAAAGATAATATGACACTATAGGCGTACAGCGTGAATGTTTTAAGGTAAAACACATTCATTAGAATCCAGTCAAAAGAGGATCACACTCATGCAGAACAAAATGTTTGCACAGGAGGCACAAAGACTGACATAGTGGTAATGTTTTTTTTAAGTAGATCATACAATTTGGATTCCATCAGTCACTGTGACTGTTGGATAAAAATGGAGTGGTCCCTGTGGTCTTACCGTGAGACGTGGCTGTAGTAGTTGCAGTGGTGACAGGGGATTTGCCCCTAGACTGGGCTGTCTGGTTGGTGATGGGAGTAGATGTGGTAGTAGAAGGGGTGGTAGTTGGAGGACGCTGGCCTGGCGCACTGGTGATGGCAGCCAGTCGACCCTCTGGTTTTGTCCCATACTGCACTGGCTGGAACAATCTAATCAGCCATGTAAGAAAAAAGTCAATTAAAAAAAACTAAGCTGTATCATTCCAGAACATCCATGTTACAATGTTTTAAAGCAACAAAAGCTTGGACGTTGTGAACGAAGGACGACAATATCCATGCTGCTACTTGTGGAGGTTGATGAAGACCTGACCTCATGGGTTTTATGTGGCATGGCTTGGGTCGAGGAGGTGGATCTGGAGCGCCGTAGATCTCCTCTATGAGCTGCTGTGTGATCTTTAGTTTGGGAACTGCCTCCTCAGTCTGATACCGTGTCAGTGTGTTCTCATTATTGATCAGGTCAAATATTGAAAGGTTTGCCGTCTAGGAAAAAGATGAAAGATACCAGTGAATTTTTTTTTTTTTTTTTTTTTTACTGAAGATTTAAAGTAAAATAGAATCATTTGTTTGAATTTTACAAAGTACCCAACAACTCAGCTGTGAAAAATGACCAATTAATTTAATTTATTTAATAATTTAATTTTAGTTTTAGCCATATTTATTTATCTTGGATACAAGAACTCGACAAGTAATGAGGTTGGCTACGAGTAATGATCTTTCTTTTGATGATGCTATACTGATGTCATAGTAATACTTTCCCTATTTTGACTAATATTAAGGGTGTCTGCCAACATCAATAAGATGTTAGACTTTTAAACCCTTACTTTTGCCAGTAAGTATAAGATATATGAATTAATTTAAGAAATAATTTAATAGGTTCAGCACCTTGAACCGTAGCAAATATAAGTGTGTACCTTCCATGAGTCATTCTGCACAGCTTCCAGCACCAGTGATGGGATACTGTACTGCAGAGAGGTGGAGAAGTAGGAACTGCTGGTCTCTCTGGGTGCCACCAGCTCAGGATGATTACATACTCTCTGTAACTGCATCAAGACCTGAAGTACGCTGACAAAGTGACCTGTCTTCAACGCCTCCTGAGCTCTAAAGAAGCACAGTCACCCAGACAGAAGACAGGAGAATGACAGAAACCATACTCTAAAAATATAAGTTATACTACCTCAAATATTACTCTGTATGTCAGGGAAAATGATACTATGATACTCCGTGGTGCAAAATTCTTACCTTGGTTGAGTGAGAATATCCTCATAAAGCCTCTTCTGTCTGGTGGAAAGACAGCACTTTAGGATGTGCTCATACTTTTTGGGGAGTTGTTTCTCCACGTCCCTTTTAGAGCGCCTCAAAATGAAGGGCTGGATCATCTACAGATAAGAGAATTTCACACACACAATGCATTTACTGACTGCGGGTGCATAAATTGTATTTCTGAATGTGGATAAACCTAGTATATGGAGTTAAGTGCAGACTGCAGAGGATATACACACCCTGTGTAGGCGGATCACCAGTTTGTGGCAGTAGTCCTGGTTCTGGTCTGTTCCTGCCTTAACAGGAAAATCAGCGTAGGGCCTGGTGATTCCTGGCAAAAGGAAGTGGATCATTGTCCACAGCTCTTTTAGTGTATTCTGTAGAGGAGTGCTGATGAGGAGGATCCGCTGCTCACTGGAAAACAAACAAAAACATCTCAATTATTCAGATAAATGATGTGCCTAAAACAACTATAACCCCCAAATGAATGGGGGTCGTACTTAGAAACCTCAGAAATCATAAGAGCTTTTAGGAAGTTATATCCCAGCTCACCTTTTGAGAGCGAAGATAGTTTCCCAGTGTTTTTCTGTCATGTTCTTGATATGCTGCACCTCGTCCAGGAACAGGTGCCTCCACTTCCTCCTCAGGAAGTAGCTCTGGTCCTTCATCAGCAGCTTGTAGGAAGTTACACACACATGGAAGCTATTGGCTTCCCCCCACCACTGTGGATCAGTCATCAAGAAATTATTAATGGTGATCATCAAACATACGTTATTAGGTAAAAGCACTCTGTAATAATTTGCCATATTATTTTATAAATATGACAAAAACTACCATTCTTTTAGATCTGCGTTCCCGTCTGTTTCCCAGGTACAGAAGGATCTTGAGGCCAGGACACCAGCGCTTGAACTCCACCTCCCAACTCAGTAATTTGCACGTTCTAACCACAATAAGGTGGGGTCCCCAGATACCTGTGGACAACAACAGATTATGTTTTAGCCATATTGAAGCTCAAAAACATTTCACAATTAAACACTGATTTTGTTAATATCCCTGAACAGAGGCATACCTTCTTGACCGGCTAAGTGAGCCATATAAGCCACAGTCTGCACAGTCTTGCCGAGGCCCGTCTCATCAGCCAAAATGCCGTTGAGGTGTTTCTTGTAAAGGTTTACCAGCCAGTCCACACCAATTTGTTGATACTCTCGCAGGAAGCCACGCAGAAGAAAAGGAGCTGGGTTGCGAGTCTAATAGTAACAACATAAAGATCTATTTTTAAACTGTTATCTACTGTCTTCTTGCCACACAAACACAGGCATAATTCATATTTTTATGCTTTGTGATATCTTTATCTCTTGCTCCTTTGACATGAGGTGTGTTTGTAAGTAAGTGAGAGATAGAGAGACTTACAGCAGAGGTTGTCCTGGCACTGCCCTTGGGCAGGATGAGCTCCGTGGCAGCAGCCACCTCAGCTATGTCTCTGGCAGGCTTTCCACCAGCGTCAGTGGAGACGGCCTTGTCCGGTCCTCGGTACTGATCCACACTAAGCAGGGAGTCAATTAACACTGCTTCAGGTGGTTTGCTCTCAGGACACTCCATCTCTAGAAAATAAAGAATGTCAGCATTTTTCACACATGCACATCAACAAAATAATTATGAGGTTGAATCTGTGAAAGAATTTTATATTTAGATTACAAAGGCACCTTCAGTCTCCTCCATGTCTTCTGCATCACTTTGGGGACTGTGCTGAGGCCACTGAAAGCTCTCAACATAGGCGCCAGCGTACTGCTTCACCAGCACGTCCAGAGGCGTCTCAGCTAATAGCCAAACAGTATAGAAATAGAAAAGTAAACATCACACACAGATACACACACAGGTCATTCTTTTACTTATTTGTGCCCTAATGTGGTTTATAAGGAGTACTGTAAGTGGAGCTTGAGCCTTAAAACCCTTTTACTTTTCAGTCCTGACACTCATTTGTTTACATGGACAGAGGAGTAAAGTAAGTACCATCTTTAGCAAGGTCAACCAACTCTGCTTTGTGATCCGTTTCTCTCTCCATTGTCTCTTGTTCCTCTATGGTGCTCTCTTCATCTGGGGGGGGGGAAAAAAAAAAAAAAAAAANAAAAAAAAAAAAAAAAAACCTCCACAACTGCAAAACTTTTTGTTGAGCAAATCTTGTCAATGCAACTGAATGCTGATGGTTCATAATTTGAAACGTACCATCTTCATTAACAAATGATGAACTCAATTTTCTTTTCCTTGTTGAAGTGGCTGCTTCCTACAAAAAAAAAAGATATCAGATATATAAATAAGAAGCAATATGTGCATTGTCATACATTTGCGTGAGAACATCACCTACTTCTTTATTGGCTTTCTCTCCTTTTGACTGAGAAGATCCTGTAACACAAGCAATTTCATTTCAATACACTTTACATACACAGACTACTAAAAAAAATAGGAAAAAACGCTAGCATACAATATGCCACTAAACTGCACTATTTTCATCTGTTGCCCTTTAAAATAATTGCTACGAGTATTCCGTGGAACCTACCATTGACTGAGGTTTTTTGTAAGCTGAGCACTTTGAGCCTCTTCTCATAAATTTCAAACTGGAGTTTAATTTCCACAACCTGAAAAAACAAACAAACAAACAAACAAAAAAAACTCATTGAAACTCATATACTTATTTACAATACATGAGATGATACAGACATTAAAATAAACTGTACCTGCTCGATGTTGGACCAGAAGAACTCCACCTCTCTGGCAATGGTGCTGGCAATGTGACGAAGGTGGATTTCACTTTCTTTCTTCAACCTCTCTTCATTTGTCTTCTGCTCTTGGTGGTAACGGGCACAGGTGCGAACAAGCTGTTGGAGAGAAATACTGAACATGAAATTTTCATAGGAATAATTTTTATTTCCCCTTTGATGTTTTCTATAGGTATTTAGGTCCATTTTGCATTGCCCTACAAGTCTCATTAAAGGTTGCAGCTTATACAGAGAAAATATTTCCTATGATTAATTCCTAATTATCATATTACTCTATATATGATACTGTATATCCAACACTTTACAAAAACCCCAAAAAGCATGTTATCAACTGAACTTTTAAGTTTTCGGAATCTTTCCACCATACTAAGGGTCTTGTACCTTCTTGGCAGCAGCCTCCTTCCATCTCCTCTCCTGGGCAAAGTCAGCCGCCATCCACTGCATCTCTTCCAACAGGTAGTCCCAGTGGGACTTTGGACGTGAAGCCTCCACAAGCTTAGGGAGCCTGCTGGCTGACCACTGGCCCTCCTTCCTCAGCTCAGAGATGCGCTGATGCACTTGAGATTCCTGGGGTTTACACATAGGACACAGGATAGGATTGGATTAGAAGCTTTGAGCTTTGAATATGGGGAAAGTGCTTCCCCATATTCAATTGAGGTGCTGTGAAAACACACAATTCAGCACTTACTCAAGGGCGTAGCAAAGCAGTAAAACAGAAAATACTAAAATTCTTCATGAAAGCTTTATGTCTTCATAAAACAAAGGTTAATTAATTATTTATATCGTGTCAAAAAAAAAAAATCACAATTTATTCAAGACAAAAAATTTTTAAAGAGATGTGCAGACATCTCTGTGTAAACTAGGCAAGCTTAGAGAAATTCACACTCACCAGTTTGGCTTGTTCAACTTGCTTATCCTGAGAACCTTCCTGTGAGGTCTGCATGGCTACACTTTGCCCAAAGCCACCAGCTTTGACTGCAGGCATGCCATTGCTTCCAGTAAGCTTGAAATGGGTGCTTGGGTTGATGTTAGAGCCAAGAGTGCGAAGAGGACTTGCAGAATGTGATGGTGGCACTGAGTTGGGAGTGGGAATTTGAGCAGGGGACATGGAGGTCATGGATAAAGAATTGGTCATAACTCTCTGGACAGGCTGATTTGTTTCTGTACCAGGACGAGCAAGGGCCACCGTC
The DNA here is from genome assembly GCA_014773175.1 of Lucifuga dentata. Lineage (NCBI taxonomy): Eukaryota > Metazoa > Chordata > Actinopteri > Ophidiiformes > Bythitidae > Lucifuga > Lucifuga dentata. Next base: position 59,444 of record VXCM01000116.1, read on the forward strand.
TGTGGAGTTGAATAGAAGAATTAATTTGATAATCTGCAGTAATAGCAATTTAGGCATAAACATAAAGGCAAAAAAAACATATATGTATGTTTTCAGGTAGACTAACCGCTTGTCCTGACTGTAGCATAGCCTGGGATTGCTGCTGCTGTGGCTGCAACTGGAGATGAAGGCCTGGCTGCATCTGCTGCTGCAGCTGAGCCTGAAGCTGTGTGTGTGGGTTGACTGGGGCCAGAACAGGCCCAGCTGTCTGCACCTTCACCTGTGCCTGGAGTTGACCACCAGGCTGGACTGTACCATCTACCAACTGAGCCTGTTGAGAGAGTGCCATGGGCAGGCCTGCCATGGGGTGGGCACTCTGGGGCAGCCTGCCAGGCAGCTGGGGAGGAGGAGTGTGCAGACTGGCTGCATTCTGTACTGGAGGTCCTTTGGAAGGGTCATACTGTTGCTGGTTCTGCTTCTGTCCTGCAATCTGGACTGCTTGGGGAGTAGGCGGCATTCCACCTGGGGTATAGTAACCAAAAATATCGGACAAAAAAAAAAAAAAAAAGNAAAAAAAAAAAAAAAAAAAGGGTGGTATAGAGAGCAAGACAGAGGGTAAAAATAAGGTTGTCAATCTTGGCATCTGAAGTGAAATGTTTACCATGTGTTTCATGCAGAATTTAAAAAAAAAAACAAAAACAAAAAACTACATAAACTGCCATGCAGTATGGCTTGCCCTTAAAATACATTTGTGAAATACATTTGTGAAGCCAGTGAGTCAGTAATGATTTTTTCCCCCAATTCATAATGTTTTTTTTTAAAGCTTCATCTGTTACAGCTCATCAGAACCTTGCCTTAAAGATGTAGATATACTGTATGAATCAACAGTAATGTATTACGTCCTGCTGATCAGAGTGGAAACTAATGAAACTCATACAGCAAAATGATTACAGAAGAAATGAAATTAAAGTGATCATCTACATGTCTCTTAAATAAAATATACTTTGATTAATGCAAAACCAAACATTGCATTTCAAATGCTGAGAGAATGTGGTTAAAAACATTAGGAAGTATACATGCAATAAGAGAAGATTTCTGAGAGGGAGGAAGAGAGAAATGTTTCAAAAGAGGAAAATTTAACAAAAAGACAGGAAGAAGAAAGGGGTACAAAAACAGAGAGCGAACACTCACAAAAACACCATGTTTTAGCATGCATGAAGCAATGTCATTCTAGCAGTAACTAAGGCATCTGAATGCCTCACAGCAACAAAGCACAGAGGTGAGCAAAAGGACACACATGGGGTCTTGCAGACAGCAGGCCTGAGCGGAGCTGTGCACACTAAAGCAGCGCCTGCCTTACCTCCCTGCCCGCCACATCACATTGCCTAGACGCCATCAACACCTGGCCCTGACACACCCACACCACCACACTCGCAAAAACCTGTGCCGTGAAACAACTCCTCCACATGTCTCCCCTCCTACTTAGACTGAGGGAAAGAAGCCAAATCAGAACAAAATGCCATGAAATAACATGGAGAACATCAACAAAATGTGAACATGAAGTAAAAAAGACACTCTTGAAGATGTAACATGAATTTAAGATTGAGGATTTTGAATCCATGTTGAATGCAAGGATGAACACCTCAGAGCTATGAAGAAATGGCGATGGGAAACCAAAAGAAGGTGTGACAAGTGGATTCATAAGATGGACAAAATGTAAAAAAAACATGTAAGTGTGAATTAATTCACACAGGGCTCCCGCTTTCTGTGATGTACCTCCAAAATTAGCTGAAAATCCATCAGCGAGGGAAGGTCTGTCCAAATAAAGACACTGACAAGAACAGACTTCATAAAAGAAGAGATGGATAAAGATGGATAATCAATAGTTAAAACAAAAGGGAAAATAATAACACATGGCATCTTCCCATTGAGTGGCTACTCTTCTTCAGACTTGAATTGTCGTCTTCCCCATTTATCCTGACAAAGAGCTGGTGCTGGTTGTGCTAAGCCTGAACTTCCTTTGGACTGCTGAGAAATCCAGTAGATGAATGAAGATCTGTTTGTTGATGCTGCTTGGAGTTTTTTTTTTTGTCGAAGATAAATGTTGTGATTCACTTTTTTAAATCTCCTTCATGTGAGGAAGGGAGCACGTCCAGCAGCATCGAACAGAACACAGAGCGGCCTGGTAGTAGCACTCCTACCTTGCGCAGTTGGCATAAGCTGCTGGAGTGGAACGCCAGGTGATCCTAAAGGACCTACACCAGGATGCTGGAAAATCAGCCCATGGCGACCAACGTCAATCCGGCACTTCTTAGCCTGATCTGGGATTTAAAACACACAATACCCTCATAACGCAAAAAAAGCACTCTGCACAGAGCAATGACCTTCTGCAGACCTTACAGGTCACCTCTCCTTCCTCAGGTTACGACTTCTACACAGAGCGCTAGTAGAGGATGCCAAATATCTAAAAGCAGAAGCAATTAGAGGGAGAAAAGAAAAGAAACAGAAAACAAAGCAAACGGGGAGGAAAAAAAGCAACGTAAGAGACACAGAAAATCTAGAGTCCTCGCCCTACCTGCTTGCACCATCGCCTGTTGCCTCTTAAAGGCATCCATGTCTCCAGGGTTTGTGATGGTGCCAGCACTGGCCCCTTGGTGTGCCTGCAAAAAAAAAAAAAAAAAAAANTTTTTTTTTTTTTTTTTTTTTTTTTTTTTAGAGAATACACCATTGATACTATCAATAGATTTTGTCGAGGTTTTTCAGACAAGTGCTGCCAATATCACCTGAAACTGTTGCTGAGAAGAGAAAGCTGCTGAAACATTGGGTGGTAGCTGTGTTGCTATGGCAACTGGTGTCACTGCTTGGCCATCCTTTCCAGTTACAACCTTTACCTGAAAAAGACAGATTCATCACGGGATGAAACTAATGTGCAATTAAAATTTAAAATTTCTATCTGAAATCAGGTTAAGAGCCAGGCAAAGACATACCTCGTCATTGATGACCTCAGACTGTTCTTCCTCTTCCTCTTCATCTTCAAGGTCCAAGTCATTCTGTCTCAAGTAAGTATACAAGGGAACACAAGGCTTCTTCTTAAAAGAAAGATAGTCCATCATGTTCCCCTGGAGGTGCTGAAGGAAGAAAAGCTCAATCAGATACTCTTTGAACACCTCCTTAAAGTTCTCCATCTTCTTGGTATGGTGCTCCAAGCACTGCTTCCTCAGCTGGGCAATCTCTGGAGTGGAAGGAGCAATTTCCTCTAACTTCTTGGGAATTTGCTTCTTTATGGTGCCCACTGCCATGCTGGCAGGTGCAAGAGGGCTGTTGAGGATCCCTTGGGGTGGACTGGTGAAGGATGGGCTAGAAGGTGGAATAGAAGCAGGTACACTGAAGGATGCTGTTGTAGCTGTTCCTATTCCAGCAACTACACCCTGTGCTGTCTTCTCAAATATCACAGGGCGTGCTAACTGTCCTTGTATGATACTGCTGATCTGAGGAGGTAGGTTGGAGGTGGTGATGTGACCAGGGCTGCCCAGGGTGGAAAGAGCAGTTCCACTGGTCACAGGACTTTGAGGTCCAAGGTGGTGGATGGTGCCTCCAGTCTGTGAGTGTGGCTGTGAGAGCCGGCGTTCCCTCACGGAGCCCGGTGCTCCTGGGGAGGCCAACTGTACCTGGCCAGGAGTGGCTGAGGCAAGCTGAGCCAGTCCTGTTCCCTCTTGGTAAACAAAATGACCACTTCCTGATGGACTGCCTAAACTGATCTGTCGCACTAACATACTAGCTTCAACAAATCGCGTTGGACTCTGTCCACACACACCCAATGCTGTTCCAGGGGCTCCTGGTCTTGTCAGAGGGACTGGGCTGTGCTGGGTGGGACTCTGGGGCTGCATGGCCTGGGGTACAGGTGAGGTGACCTGAATGTAGGAGGATGGAGCATGCTCAAACCTCCACTGAGAGGTGGTATGCTGGAAGCCAGGAGATCCTGGGTTCTGGATAGGGAGTGGTGTTAGGGTGATCTGCTGGTTACCAGTCACCATCTGGCCCACATTTTGTAAGGTGATGTTCATGTTTTGACCAGTCACTGGACTACGACTCATGATGATCTGGTAATTGGGGGACTGGGGGGCTGAGGGGCTGGCAGCAGAGGTAAATGTGGTCACAGGAGACTGAGGGTGGTTAACTGTAGCTTGCTGCTGTGTAACTGCCATGGTGGGCTGCTGCTGCTCCTCTGCTTCCGACCCACTGACAGACTTAGATCTCTGGAGCTGTCGTTGCATGTTCTGTGATCCACTTCCATGGTGCATTGCGTGACGTTGTTACTATGCCTAAGCACAATAATCTGCAGAAGGGACATAAGAGGATACAATTACAAAATATGCCTAAGCACCAAAATAAATGCTTATAAATGGATAGTGATCCAAAAACAGATGTCAACATTTTGTCTTGTGAGTCACCAATGTGTTGTATGTAATAATGATACAGTATATTAACATTACACCCAAAAGGTCACAGGTCTGCAATCAAAGAAGGGCAAAAGAAGTCAAACAGTGATCTGATGATGAGTAGAGAAAGCAATTAAGTGCAGAGATTTTAGCTTGTGGCTTTAAAGTGTGTAGTTTCTCTCCAAAACCATATCACGTGTATTATAATTATACAAATGACCTAATAAACAAGTCCCAGTATCACATCATCCACAACAAATAAAATTATTAAATTTGAGAAATAAATAAAAATTTTCAAAAAAAAAAAAAAAAANAAAAAAAAAAAAAAAATATTTCAGACAATGTATTTACAAATTTCCATCTCCTTCTAGGCTAATAATGCTCCATCCATGTCACTACCTCTCATGTTAAAAGGTGTTCTGTTGATACTCGACATTGTATTAACAAATTCTTTCACTTGAGTTTTCTTGCATTTAACTTGATGTAATAACTCCAGTCTGGACTCTGGTTTCTTAATAAAACTAGTACATAAATAACAATGATATTTTTGAGACACATTTATAAGTTCAAATGCATGCAGAGCAATTTAACCACAACTAAGAGCAGCGGACAGGACCACACCTTATACCTGACAGCTGAAATGACAGCATTTAACTGTCATTGTTAGGAACCAAAAAGTGTGTTGATGATGCACTTGGAAAGTAATAAAACAAGCCAAAGCCTGTTAACTTTTAATCAAGAACATACACTTATTAGCTGATAATCACATCCTCCGACGTCCCATCTATGGAACATTAGCGAATAAATGCCTTATGTTACAATGCACTTAGTAGCTCAGTCACATCCTCCGACGTCAATGTAACATTAACGAATGAATAACTTATGTTACAATGTACCATTACGCTTTAAGGAAAATCAAATAATTACATCAATACAACGATAGTAATACCGGCTGATAGGTTTAATCTAGCTGGTCGCGACATCAATTTGCATTTCAAACAAAGGTTGGCAATGATGTACAGTATTTTGATGTGTTGGCCTACAATAAATTACAGCATTAAAAAATTCACGATTCTGTTGAAGAAGCCCAATTATACACAGTGACAGAATTATTGTATTTACGATGTACATATCTGGAAATAGTGGTGTTTTTCTGGCTCATTGTTTGTAACGACGTTAATGTTAGCGTTCCAGGGCGGATCGTGAGCTAGCTAAAAGCAGCAGTGTTACTGTTAATCATTAATAGAAGCTAATGTCAATACAATTTGCAAAAGAATAACTATAAAATATATATACATGTACTGGAAGTAGCTAATATTTATTTAACGATCACATCTGTAAAAATTTGTTGTGTGCCATTTCGGTAATGAGACGCATGCTAGCAAACGTTAACGAAGTTAGCTTGCTCTTGCTAGCAGGCCAGCTTCCAATAAATAAATACATTTTTTTATCTCACAGAGGTTACTCACAGGAAATGGGACGTCTGTAGTACTTTTATAAATCCTAAGTCATATTTACAAATAAATGCAAGTTGTAACCAATGTTTTTAATCGAAAAAATAAAATATCGATATTGCTAGCGGCTATTCAATATTTTGGGCTAATTTCATTCAGCAACATGGCGGTCACAATAACCTTTTCAGTGACCCGGATGTCCTTCTGTCTACAGGAAGTAGCAGTATATTAAAATAATGAAAAGCTGTCTTTAGTGTCTACTCTGTATTTTCAGTTTATATTAAAAACTCCTACACTTTTACTTTAAAATTTATGATTGTATTTTTTCAACATGACAATTGTTTACTACGGAGCTCCTTAGGAGTCGTGTAAACTACAAAACAAAACAACACAAAAATAGTGGGTAAAAAAATATATTTTATAAATATGGGTAAAAAAAAAAAAAAAAAAANTTTTTTTTTTTTTGTTTTAACTCCAACCGATTTTTTTTTCTTCCATGACCCCTTAGGGGTGTCCCTGTTTTTTTTTATTTTTTTTATTTCCATGTTCCCTAAGGAACGTCCTCTTTTTTTACCCACATTTTTTTGACCCAGTTCTTTTTACACGTGTCCCCTAAGGGATTCCGTAGATTATAACTCCTGTTTGCGTAAAGAAACATGTATGGAAACATCTTTCTGATTGGACGGCGCTGCTCGAATATCAGTGACTCATCTCTCGGAAATATGCTACTGTAGTTAGCTTAACTTGCTAGCTAGAAGTGGAAACAACACGCCGCTAGTCAGAGGAACCTATAGACAGTTTTTGACAGAGTTTGTTTTGAAGGAAAAGTTTCAGTGGTGTCAGAATGTGTGAATTACAAATGCTGAAAGAGCTGATGAATCAGAGATTAACTGTGGCTGTTGAAGAGATGCGTGAACTGTGTGAAAGAACAATTGCAGAATACGAGGAGGGATTATCTCGTTCACAAGAGGAGAAACAACGACTAATTAAACGACTGCAAGCTATTTACATCCCTGAAATTCGGTTACACCGTGCAGGTTAGTTCACTTTCACTGTTTTATCATGACGTTCGAACTAAATTCCGATGATAAATCTATGCAGATCAGTTACGATCTGCTTTACTTAGTCGGGCTATTTGAAGAAGCTATATAAGAAAACTTACAAAAGTCTAAACGTTTTTATTTTGAATGGCACAAATCATTTATCCTGAGTAATATTTATTCCTACCCTGCCCATTCTTCAAGCCCATCACGCAATTGTCATTTGTTGTGTTGCGTGGGTGGTGAGCACTATACGAGGGATTATTGACCAAAATAGCACCCTTGTGCTAAAAACATTTATACAAAGTAGATCAGACGTGGAATTAATATGCATCAATTAACCTTGATGTACCATTATGTTTGCATTATGTGCAGAACGTTTCTTTTGTGCATGAGTAGTGCCGTGAAAAAGTATTTCCCCTGTTTTTCATAGAAGAAATCATTGCCTGTTTTCTTCTATTTTTGCATATTCGTCACATTTAAAGTCAGCTAACAATTTTTTTTTTTTTTTTTTTTTCCCCCCATTCAGAAGTGGACTTGCTCTTGTGCCTTGGATCCTTGTCTTGCTGCTTGAGTTTCTGATCAGGGACTGATGACCAGATATTCTCCTTCAGGATTCTCTGGTAGAGAACAGAATTCATGCTTCCATCAGTTATGGCGAGTCATCCAGGTGCTGAAGCAGCAAAGCAACCTTCCCACCATCACACTACCACCATGTTTATGATGTTCTTATTGTGGAACGCTGTGTTAGTTTTACACCAGATGTAACGGGTCCATGTCTTCCTAAAAGTTCCACTTTCCACTTTTCAGTCCACAGAACATTTTCCCAAAAGGCCTGAGAGTCATCCAGGTGTTTTTTTGGTAAATGTGAGACAAGTCTTTATGTTCCTCTTGGTTAGCCGTGGTTTTCACCTTTCAGTTCTCCATGGATTCCATTTTTGCCTTTTCTCTTTCTGATGGTGGAATCATGAACATTGACTTTATCTGGGGTAGGGCTGGATGATATAAACTATATAAAGTTGCATCGTGATATAAAAAAAAAAACTTCAATATAAAAATGAAGACGTCAATATAAAATCGATGGAAAATAAGTTAATGATGGCTCAAACAGCCAATAGCTTGTCAAAACTGGAATAAACTAGCCAATCTGGTGGCAGTGTCATAATAACAGCCCGCTCACTTCCATCCGTCTGTCTGTGGCACCAATATCTTGAGAACCTGGCACTGTATGAAGTTGAAATTCAACAAGTATAATGCTCAGGATCCAAGCACGTGCAGTGTCGTGTGAAGTTGTTTGGGGGAGCAGTTCTGTGCCAGTAAAAAGTAGTCTGCGTGAGGCAGGATACGCTCCAGGCGTGGTGGCAGGATGTGCTCCAGGCGCGGTGGCATAATGCTCCGCTCTATGGGCACTTATGGCAGGCTGTCACACACCATAAAGTCCAGTCCGGTCTGAACAGGCACGTTTTCAACGGGCACTGCATTAGTTTAGCTAAACAGTGAACAGAACACGCTGCAGCCCGTGTGGTGATATGTGAGCGAAAGTCAGACAAAGATGTCAGAAAGCGATGAAACTCCAGAGGAAAAAAAATCAAATGATGAGGAAGAAAGTAACAGCTCAGCAAACATTACTGTCCCACAGAAAGTGGACCTTGTGGATGAGCAAGGTAAAAAAAAAAAAAAATGTCAGCGGTGTGCTGTCATTTTGGTTATTTAAAGTCTGACATTAAACAGAGTGGCCATGTTCACTGTAAAATTTGCCAGAAACCAGTCCTGATGAAGCTTTGGCTTCATTCTGAAGTTTAGATGTATTTATTAAGGATGACTGCAATTTGCAGTTTTTCAGTTCATACAATTGGTTGGTTATTTTTTTATGTTCAGAACATGCGTAAAGAAAATGTTAAAATAAATCTTAAGTTCAGGTGACTTGAAATGCAGCAGAATCTTTGCCATGATTTATATCGTGATATATATCAATATCAATCAATATAAAAAAATATATCGTGACAAAAAAAATTTCCATATCATCCAGCCCTAATCTGGGGCAAGCGAGTCCTGTGGCTCGTTAGATTTGTCTGGGTTCTTTTGTGACCATACAAGATGAGTTTTTGATTCACTCTTGGTAAATTTTGATTGGCGGGCCACTCCTGGGAAGATTCAGCACTGTTCCAAGTTTTCTCCGTGTGGAGATAATAACTCTCACTGGTTTGCTGGAGTCTGTCAAAGAAATTAAAGGATCTCAGGACTTCTCTCGAGCCTCACTTCCTATTATTATACTTGTAGCTGATCATGCCACATACATCAGAAAAGCTCCAACATTTGACTTTAGTCATTTTGCTTTGAGAATGACTCGTACTTTCTTCATCGGTTGTTTACACTAAATGTCTTCAATTTAAGCACATGATTGTCTATAATATTATCATCTAGGAGTACAAGTCTTAAACTTAGGAGGACAGTTCACAAGCTGGTCATGAGGATGACAAAGCCTTGACCTTTATGACCTCCTAGCNAGGAGGACAGTTCACAAGCTGGTCATGAGGATGACAAAGCCTTGACCTTTATGACCTCCTAGCCTGAGGGCTAGACACATGATCACACATGGCATACAGAAAAACTACAGGAGTACATTGATGCATAGAATATAAGGGTTAACACACTTGAATATAAATGAACAACTGCAGTATATGAAAAGATAATATGCAGTACATTCATTTTAATTCTCACAAGTCCCAAACCCTCAGAAATGACTTTGTAACCCTTTCTAGACTGATGTATGTCAATAACTTTCTTTCTCATTTCTTCTAGCGTTTGTTGTGATTTGGGCATCGTGTGGAGGTTGTTGAGACCTTTTAGCTCCTTCACGTATCTGGAAACCTTCTACTGAAATGATGTTTAGATTCAGCAGGGCTGCAGGAATCAAGTCTGGATGTGTCTAGTCTAGTTGAAACAGTTATCAGTTAAATTTGGTGACTTGGTTGATTGCGTAACTAAGAGGGCAATTACTTTTTCACATGGTGATATAGGTGTTCGAGCTTTTTTCCTTCAATAAATGAAATGATCATTAAAAAACTGTATTTTGTGTTTACGCAGGCTGTCTTGGACTTCTGTTAAATTTTGTTTGAAGATCTAACACAATTAAGTGTGACAAATAGGCAAAAATAGAAGAAATCAGGAAGGAGACAAACACTTTTTCACAGCACCGTACCACTCTAAACAAAAGTTTCACCAAACTGAACTGTGACATTTCTTTTGTTACACTTTTGCAAGCTTGGGTAAAAATTAAATAATATTTTCTCCGTAATGTAATTTCTGTATTCTCTGCAGACATCCAACAGCTGTTGGTGCAGCAAGAGTTGAGGTCCAGTCTGGGCCAGGAGGAGCCTGAGCTCTCACACATTAAAAAGGAGGAACAGGAGGAACTCCTGATCAGTCAGGAGGGAGAGCAGCTTTGTGATCTGGAGGAGGCTGATGTCACCAAGTTCCCATTCACTCTTGTCCCTGTGAAGAATGAAGAAGATGAAGAGAAAGGTCAGTCCTCACAGCTTGAAAACCAAGCTGAAGAAAAACGGGAGGCAAAGTCTTTAAGCAGCAGCTCTACTGAACAGACTGAAAGAGAAGCTGATAGAGAGGACTGTGGGTATGATGATGCCCACAGTTTGTTGTCTTTAGTATGAATCCTAGTGGAAAGATTTACTTTAGTTCTTAGGACCAGAACCAGTCAGGACCACATCCATGTATTTATTTATGATCCTGTAGTAATGACAAGGCTTCTGATTCTTGAAAACCTGAGACTGAAGACAGTGAGGATGACTGAAGATGATCAGGGAACGTCAGCCAGGTTTAAACAGCATTTCTTAAGAGCTGCCAGTATGCTGATGTTTAATATTCAGGTGTGGCAATAAATTTTCAAGCTTGAGTTTGTGGAAAACAGATTATATTGCAAATGGAAATTAGTGACAGTACAAGTTTGTCAAAACACAGTAATTAGGTCTTACCAAAGATAGTGAGATGTCACATAAAGAAGATGATACTTTAGGATTGGGAGATGAAAACTGTGTTAAAAGCTTGCCAATTATATGAGAGCAACGCAGGTAATATTTAGGTTGAACTTCATATTGATTTAGGCGTACATTGCTTTCAATAGAAGCATTAGGTGCTTTCCTTTTCAGGATCTCAGAGACTTTAAAGGTGTATTTTTAGTTTTCCCAGGGGCAAATGCCATCCTTAAATACTCACATTTAGTTTTTTATGCAAAAAAAAAAAAAAAAAAAAAGATGCTTTTGCACCAAATGTTCAGAATTGAAATAGGAACGATATTTAAAAGGCAAGATTGAACATAATTTGGTGTAAATGTGAATTTGCTGAAATCTGTCTCTCCAGTTCTGGTTATGTGGAAAAAATAAATACAGAGTTTTGATTTCATTTTCATTTTTCTTTATTTGTTTTGGAAGTTGTCTTCTGTGAACGACCCAATTGTGAAGAACAGGCCACTCTCATTGAAAATTGTGTTGATGACTTTTCCTAGTGGTGACACTGTAGCAACCATCAGACCTTAAAACTATTGATAAATCTTTTGTGTCATAATGAACAGTTTCAGTTTAACTCTGTCATGACATCTTGTGTTTGTGTTTTCTCTGTAGAAATCCAGCAGGTGTGGAGCCTCAGTGTGAAGCAGGAGCAGCCAGAAGCCCTGCACATTAAAGAGGAACAGGAGGAACATGGGATCAGACAGGAAGAAGATCTGGAGGAGGCTGATATCAACAAGTTCCCATTTCCTCTTGTCCCTGTGAAGAGTGAAGATGATAAAGAGAAAGTTGAGTCCTCACAGCTTCATCAAAGCCAAACTGAGAACAGAGAGGCAGAGCCTCTAGCAAGCAGCTCAACTCAATGGACTGAAACAGGAGCTCATGTAGAGGACTGTGGAGGACCAGAACCATCCAGGAACTTAGATTCAGGCAGCGATGACAACATTTCATACTCTTCTGAATCCGAGAGTGAAGACAGTGAGGATGATTGGAAAGAGACCAGAGATCCTCAGTCAAGCTTAAACACTCCAAAACATCATGATGTCCGTGTCAGTGATATGGGATGTAAAACCGGCAAGAAAAGTTTTAGCTGCTCTGAGTGTGGTGCAACATTTAAGAACAAGGGAATTCTGAGCAGACATATGAGAACCCACACAGGAAATAAGTGTTGCTCAGTTTGTGGGAAATGTTTCACTCACAAAGTAAAGTTAAATCGTCACATGAAATGTCATTCAGGAGCAAAGCCTTTCAGCTGTTCCACTTGCAATAAACAATTTACAATGAAGGGGACACTTGTGAGACACATGAAAACTCACAACAGAGAGAAGCCATTTAGTTGTTCACTTTGTGGGAACAAATTTACACAAAATGGATCTCTGAAGATACACATGAGAAGCCACACAGGAGAGAACTTGTTTAGTTGTTCAGCTTGTGGGAAAAAATTTACAACAAATGATGGTCTGAAGATACACATGAGAATACACACAGGAGAGAAGCCGTTTAGTTGCTCATTTTGTGGGGACAAATTTACAACAAATACTGGTCTGAAAAGGCACATGACAACCCACACAGGAAGTAATCTTTTTAGTTGCTCAGTTTGTAGGAAATGTTTCACTCAGAATGCAGAGTTAAATGATCACATGATGTGTCATTCAGCAGAAAATCCTTTCAGCTGTTCCATTTGCAAGAAACAATTTACAAGGAAGGACCACCTTATGAGACACATGAAAAACCACACAGGAGAGAAGCCGTTTAGTTGTTCACTTTGTGGGACCAAATTTACAACAAATGATGGTCTGAAGACACACATGAGAATACACACAGGAGAGAAGCCCTTTGATTGTTCAGTTTGTGGGAAAAAATTTACACAAAATGGATCTCTGAAGACACACATGAGAATCCACACAGGAGAGAAGTCATCCACTTGCTAATTATGTGGGTAAAAATCTTCAAAGAAAATAAAAATCTGAAGATACATGAATTACATGAATTGCGATAGAAAAAACATTTAGTTGTTTAGAATGTGGTAAAAGATTTGCACAACTTTAAAATGTCTTATCACTCCACACTGAGGAGGAGACCTTCAGGTGTAGTTTTTAGTATGAAGATTTAGTCAGCAGTTACATGTTTAAAAAAAATTATATATATCAAGAGCAACAGGCTTCAGCTTGCATGAATTTTTGAAATGTTAAAGGTATTTCTGAAAATTCAAAGTCCACAAATATTGAAAAATTTTAAGATCATCTTAAGTCATGAATGAGAGAAAAAAAATTAGAAAAAAGTTTTGTTACTTTCAATATTGTTTAAAAATTGGTTTTAGTCACATGAAGTTGATTTGTACGGAGCCCTTTAGGGGTCATATGTGGGGAAAAAAAAAAAA